>MVJL01009855.1:0-18583 GCA_002156465.1 Macrocentrus cingulum
TTTTTTTTTTTTTTTTTTTTTTAATGTTTTACAGACACTACAAAAATATCCTTTGTATGGTAGTACTGTTTGTACAATTTATCAGCAAAAAATCATGGATGGTGGATTAAAATCATCAAATTACATTTTAAACATGATGGAACCTTTTCGAAAAAATATTATTATTACAATATCCCCAGAAAATGATTTAAAAGAGTTACAATAAATTTTCCCAAATGAATTAATACAATATAAGTATTTATTTCAAGAAATGAACATTTTAATGATTAATTAATTAATTTGAAATATGAATTATATCTACTTAGGTTGATATATATAAGAAGAAAAAAACGTTTCTTTAACATATATAAAGTTAAGAAAAATTTCTTTTAAATCAAATTAATTACCATTGTCAGAAAAGTTTATGTAATTAATAGATATTTACGCTCGAAGTGATATAAATTGGTGGAAAACGTCGAGAATATGTGGATCCAAATCGGATGTAAACAGCAGAGATTCCAAAGTCGATGAATACTTCATTACTTGATCGTAGTGCTAAAAAATATAGGTCAAAAGTTGAAAAATTGATGTGAAATAATGAAAAAAAAAAAAAACCGATTACTTACACAAGAAAAAACTTGCTGTAGCCTGCCAATTGTCCATTTGTACCAGTGAGTATTGTAATCCACACCATCAGTGTCACATCTTACCAGGTGTTCCGATAATATCATAATAAACCGCTAAAATTGAAATTTTTCAGTAATTTTTTTTTTGGTTATTAAAAAAAATCCCGAAAACTGTCAAATATCAAGATATAAATTGCAAATTCATCAATATCATGATAGGGATACGAGTTAGACAAATTGTCGTAAGGACCTTTTTTGTAACTGATAAAATTCTCTACAAAAAAGGTCTCATGAAAAAAATTACAATCTTCACTAGTTTTAAAAATATTTTGATTTAAACACATAACATTTTACGAAGAATTTCCTGGTTTTTGACACGCGATATATTGTCAGTAGTAAATAAAAAAAATTTTAAATAATACCTGGAAAATGATGAGAAATAGATGTTTCTGATCCGATTGTGCAGCCTCTAATTTTTCTTCCATTCGCTCAACAGTATCTTCATTGGGCCTTTCTTCCTCCTTATCTTTATTAGTATCATCCTCATCCGACGATGATCCCGATCGATTTTCATCTCTTCTCAACTTTTCTTTAGTATCAGCCAACTCTTTGGTTAGTTTGATAACATGCTGATTTTTTTTACGAATAGTAAGATGCAAAATTTCCCAAATATACAATTTAGTAAATTCCGACGCCATTTCTTTCGAGAAAATCCATGTAGCAATGGCGCTACACTCGATGACGCCGGTTTTTAAAAATTTATCCGTCAACACAACAATCATTTGATAATGATTTTTCCAAAGAGCATACATATTACGTAAAACACATATCTGAGCCTCCTCAGTGTCCGCCAAAACCTTGAAAACATAGTGGAATTTGCTAATAGCCGCAAAACTGTGACTAAAACTCTTCGATCCAAGGTTAAGTAGTGTTTGTACAAAGACATCGATCTTAAGCGGATTGAAATTATTTATTTCCTCGCTGTCTCCTTGTGCCGGCAGTGTATTAAGTACCGTGAGTACTTCTTCGGGCGTACATTTACGGCGAATGGCCATAACAAGGTCCGCAGCAGCCGCGGTTCCAGGCAGTGAGCTAGCACCCTCAGAGGAATACTTGTAAATTGGTTCAGGTATTGCCGGAACCAACTCCGCGTAGCTCTCGGGCATCATATCACGTATTCTTTGATGGTAGGACAATCTCAAAGCCTTCAACAAGACTTCACGTATGAATTTAGGCCGTGGATGCTCGATATCACGTTGTAGACATGATTCCCAATCTTCCCAAGACCATCTGAACTGAAAATTGCTCAAATGATAGGCAAACCACCAGACAAAACGGTCAAACGATGCAGCAGCCATGCTGTCAATGCGACGAAACAGTATTTCAGTGGCTTGAGCCAAAACTTGAGGCATTGTCGACGGTTGTAACTTGCACAACTCAATTAAAATCGATCCATAGGCTATTTCAATGTACTTGGGCGTTGGAAGTTTAAATAATTCACCAAATATTACTTCAACAATGCAATAATCCAGTGGGATTTTTGCTTTGTATGGAAAATTCAGTAGATTTGCCGCACAGTCTTTCCTTTCGTGAATATGATTGTCAATAATTTGACGTAAATGTTCTTCAATTAAAAATCGCTCGATTGCATGACTTCCTGGCAAAAGTGCACCCTCCGCCGGACAATCCGTGTAGTCAAACATTCTAAAGACAACCGTTGGTATTGGATAGACATAAGAATCGTGATGTGGTGGCGGCAGTAGCGTTGGTAAATTGTGCTGCAAAGCTTCACACAATATCGAGTCAAATGCCAAGTAAGGCCGAGGAATGTGTTTTTCTGCCCAATTGTCTTGACGTAATTTTCTCACTTGAGCCCAAAGACAGTCGAGATATTCCTCCTGAGGGTGGGGAGTGTCGCTGGACCACACTCGCAGTGCTGGCTGATGTTTTTTGCAACGTTTGTTAAGAAATATCTCAATTGTTACCATCAAGTGATCCAATTCTTGCTCTTTTTTCTCGTACAACTCGCGGCCGACCCACGGCAAGGTTGATAATACCGCGAAAACGTACCTAAATTGCAAAAAATGGTGAAATCAGAGTCAAATATGATTATTAATAGGGAGTAAAATATTTACCAATCACGTCGAACTTGTGGGACGCTGTCCTCGTTGGCGGCATCGAGCATACTGTCAAATAATTGCATCAGGGATCCACAGGATAACACGTGACAATTGACTAAATCTGCCAAAAATCTCAAGGAATATCTGGCTGCATCCCACTTACAGCTTTTCAGTGATTCCTTGAAATTCTTCACCATATAGTCAACAAATTCTCCACCAAAATTGAAATTTTTAGCGTTGAGTAATCCAACTAGTGTTGTGTAAATTGTACATTTTTCTGGCATACGAATTGCACAGTCTGTGAGAATTCGTAAGATTTTACTACGAAATACTCCGAGATCAGCTTCCAACACTGACGCCAATCCCTCCAAATTGCTCTCCAATGATGATGTTGATTTTTCACCAACCCTGAGGATCAACGATTCCAGACGATCCTCAATCTCCTGGTTCTCAGACACTCGTCGACGCTTTTTGTAAACACGGTCTGTATAAAACGGTTAAAAACAAAATATTAATGGTACTTGTAAAACAGCATGTTCATAAAATAAAATACCATATCCATCCTCATCATCGTGGGCTCGTCGGCGACTCATTTTTCAAATTCAAATGTCGTTCGCAAATCAATTGATCATTGATATTTTATTTGTCCACTCTGTTGTCAATTGTATGGTTTTTTGTTTCAGTCAATAAAAATCTAATAATGCTCAGATGTTTGTACAAATATAATTATGTACAATTCACACTTTCTACACGGCTTGTCGGCCGAACTTTACGCCATTTTTAGAGAGACGCCAGGTCGCTCGCGATTGGCCGAATAAATGACGGTCATAAAACCCGGACAATATACGGTCTTTTTGAGGTTATGTTTCATGGACGACAATATAAATTTGATGTTTTTGCACTAATTTAAACAATTTATTGATAAAAACACATTAAATTAATTTAAATTATTGCAAATTTGATTTTAGAATGCAAAATTTTGCCTAAAACTAAGGACAATCGTCGGATTGCAACTCAAAACAGTAAAATGGAAACTTATACGAATGGTCGCGTCGATAACATCACGATATCGCCCGCGAATTTAAAATCATAAATAAATTATGATCTGTTTACAAATTTCAATTGATAAAATCCAGCAAAATTCTATAAATTATCACAAATTTTGTACCTAAATTTTAAATTTTCTAAGATCGCTGTAAAATATTAGAAACAAGTTGATTTTACTGGTTTATTTATTTATCTTCTTATTGATAATCTTATATGATAAAAGTGTCTATTGAATGCTTTAGAACATAATTTAAATTTTTTGTTTACATACAAGACTTGATTTGATCTAATACACATTTTAAATTATCCAACAATCCTATATAAAATCCGAAAAATCATTTGATTTTATAGACGATTAAGTTTTTAGTTGTCGAATAAATAAATGAAAAATTAAAAACTTTTAAAAGTAAAACCAAATTATTTATTATTAATTTATTTTGTCTATAAGTAATTTAACTCAAAAATGTTTAACTTTCACGTTTTGACTTTCACATCCTTTATATCGTATTTTTTTTTTTCCAAATAAAATCTCAATAATTCCATCCAATCATCATAGATATATTTAATATACTTTTTTGTTTTGTTGTTTTTTACGCTACAAATCACTTCAAAGTCATTAAACTTTGTACGAATTTACTAAATATATATTTATATAAGAGCACTAAAAAAAATGGCAATAATATATCCAATTGTAATATACAAAACCATATAGTTTCAATGTTTATATATTGATTTTTTAAAATGATATATAGTTGTGATGTAAGTATAATAATATGTATTGAGACAATCTATAAATGAGACATGATAAATTTAAATTTACAAATTTTCAAAACAACAAAAAAAAAAAAGAAAAACAAGTATTATTAGTTTGAAATAATTAAAAAATGAAGAGAAAAATAATTATAAATAAACAATTTATTTTTATATTAATTATAAAATAAAGTGATGCATTACTTTTCGCAATTTCCGATTAATGCATTATTCATACGATTCTAATTTTCTTATTATATTCCACTAACATATTAATTTTTTTTTGTATTTTTTTTTGTGTTTTTTTTTTCTAGACTGGTTACAGATGTTGCCAGGGGGTAGTCATTAAATTACTCGATGATTCGATGGCTCTAGCAACAGCTTCATGAAGTCCATGGCCCAACCACATGTGATTAAGTGCTTGATATTTATTTTTGCACAATTTTAATGGATTTCCACGTCTTAATCCTTGATCAGTTTCACCATATTCATCGAGATACGGTGGACAAGCAATAGCACCACGATTTGGACTTCGGAGAAATAAAATTTCGCATTCACGTACTCGAAGAAAAATGCCAACTCCTGTGCCGCATTTACTCGCGTGATATGTGCAAGCACCAACCATACTCTTGTTTAGCTCAGTTTGACAGCAATAGCTCTGTGAACAAAGCATTTCCCCGCAAACAAGACACATTGTTGGATTGCGTGAATCGCTATGATCACTATTAGGACAGGTAAACATAGAAACTGTATTAATAAGCTCACTGTAATCCTCAGGAAGATTAACCAAGCTATTTACAGCCAATGGTTCATGCACTAGCACCGGCAACTGTGATCCAGGATGTTCCATCCATTTTTGCACAAATTTCTCGGCATTTTCAAAGTACAAAAGCCCATGACAGGTGCTTGGCAGTCCAAGATACACGCAAATATTCTCAAAAGTATCGCCACCCTTGACAGTCAACTCGGGCGGAGCTGGGACATCACTGACATAGTGAAAATAAAGTGCACAGCATCGTAAAAACGGCAACGACGCTTCTTTAACCTTTTTCCAAATTTCTTGTCCAGTTAAATCACTTGATTTCACCGACATCGAGTCCATCAAAGCGAAAATAACCCGATACTGCTCCGAATCATCCTCTTGAGCATCTACATCCATTGTTTGACCATTGTTAAACTCGTTAGTTGCAAGAATTTTCACGATCAGTGCGAAAAAAATTATTCGCAATAAATTCAACTCGTGAACGGTTCCAGTGAGTATTGGCGGTGCTGTCTCAATATTATCTACATACAAATTAGGAAAAGTAACGTAAAGTGTTACCAACAAACCAAAAGGATCCCAATCCGTGAAACAACTGCCATCATGTGGATTTTCTAGCAGTGTAGTGAGTAGAGACAGTGCATGACTGCCAAGAACTCGAAGTCGTAGTTCATTTTCACTGTATGCCGGCCAAGTTTGTCCTAACATTGTTGAGATTCTTGCCAAACACTCAAGACTGTCACGTTGACGTGATGATAGAGCGCCCAAAAGTGGTTTATCCGTATCACGAAGCATAAATTCAATAGCATGAATAGTATAAGCGGTGGATTTCAGGGCTAGCAGAGGTACTCGAGGATCTTCCTCATGTGGATCGACGCCAAGGCCTTTAGTATAGGTTGTATGAGCAAATAGGTGCATCATTGTTACTATTTGATCCGAAAGATTGATTTCCGTGTGTAACTTCTTCATTTCAAAGATGTCGGCAATTTTTGTGCCCATTTCCTGATAAATTCTTCGAACCGGACAGACAAAATTATCAAGATCTGTTGGAGTTTCATCGGTAGAATGGGTTTTTGAGTGATTTGGCTCTTTGCAGTATCGACAATGCTCCTCGTGACGGCGTTCCCACTCCAAGTCGGTATTTTCCGTAGTTTCCGACTTTTTCCGACAGTTCAGCGTTAGCCTCAAGGCTTCCAACCATGTGTCAAAGTCTATTGTAGAGTCCTCGAGCTTGTTGGGCTGCAGAGTAGCCAAGGAAGGCAGCAAGGGCAACACTGCATTGCTCAGGCACTCGCAGAGCGGGCAGAGATACTCTTGCTTCTCGACATCAAAGCTCGCAGGCTGACGCAGTCGGTAAGGACGTCGATTTTCCTTGGCAAGGACAATATTAAAATATTTCTGCCAACAGTAGGCGTGCATAACGTGACCGCAGGTGCTGGTGTGCGGCGATGAACCCAATTTTGATGATAGAAACATTGAATTCGACTCGTCCGGGTCATTTCGCACTTGACAAAGCACCGTTGACTGCTGAATAAATGCCGCAAGGACCATAGCCTCACCGCCAACAGTGACAGTCTGATCTTCCTGGCACAGAATGCAAGTATAAGTTTTCTCCTCAGCCAATCGGGCAGTTTGTCGCGGTCCAACGGCGATCGGAGCCTCCGACGCGCATTCAGACAAATCCATTGATGATCCACAGTCGTTTGTTTTGTTTATATCCAACGCGGCGTCCTCAAACAACTTGGCATTTTGATTCATAAAGTTTTTCTGCATTGCCGCCATTTGCGCCATGACTTTCGCGCGCTTTTGCGCCGCCATTTGTGTCCGCCACTCTTTGCTGTTTTTCGCCGCACCAGTTTTCGACGCCGATGGCTCAGTCTGCGTAATTTCTGAGCTTTCGGTCACCTCGGTTATTGTACTGCCTGCTGCTTCGCGATACTTGGCCAAAACCCACGTTAAAAGATCCTTGTGTGCCTCTATTCGCGGACTGTTTGATAATTCTTCAAGCAACTGGTAAATTCGTTTTTTTGCCGCGCGTTCTGTGAACACCAGGAACGAGTAGTGTCCAGTCATTTGTTCTTGAAGTGCATAGCCAATTAGATGGATGATTTTGTGGATTTGCGGCTCGGAGAAGCTACGAGCTCGCAAATTTCGCGCTCGCTCCAGTACTGTCTGCATTATATGCAGCATTACGTCGCACTGCAGGAGATTTGCAACTAAACTGAAGGTTTCGGTGAGTCTTGGGAGTTGCGGAGGTGGACAACATTCTAATTCACCCTCGGCCTTTCGTCTTTTTCGCTGTGCCTCCTCGGATTTACTCAATTCCTCTTTTGTGTAGTGATAAAAGAAAACATTGTACTCGTCGTAGAGATTGGGTTTTAATTGATACAATCCTTTACCAGCCGAGCTTTGCGAGGGTTTTTTAAAGTCTGCCACATCATTAATTACTCGTTCCAGACCTGTTTCATGGTGAGCACCGTCCGGAAGAGTTTTATTCAACTCCGAGTGCGACATTGACTTGATACACAACTGTTGAATAATCTCTTTCTTCAGTCGATCATCCGCAGTCACTCGTCCAACACCTGGAATATATCTTTCGCCTATTATTGTTATTAATAATCCTAGAAATTCCTCGACGAGGTTGATGGTCTGTCGGATACTGTCCTCTTCGGGATTTTTCAGTGTATTCATCTCAAAATCCGGATCGGCCCAGTTCATTAGGTTAAACTTATTCAAAATATGAATAAGAAATTCATTGCTTTCAATTAATGAAGCTCCAACTTGTAGAAGGCATATATCACGATCCAACATTTCTGAGCGACATCGCACATTGTGATAAAAATACAATTGATTGAGTAAACTGTAGCCATTGCGTCGCCACATGCCGGCGTGAACTTGAGATATCATGGCCTGAGCTCGAAGCACCGGTTCGATTATTTGATCGGGAGTTAGCCGATTAGGAATAACAAATTTACTGCTCTGAAAGTCCAAATCAAATTTTTCCAAGTAGAGAAACAGTCCAGCAAGAAATCTAGACAGTGGCAGATGAATTGACACTGGGTCCGAGGAGATATCGTACTGAATGCACGAAGCCGAGTGATCAACAAGCTCCCGAAGTTGTCTCGTGGTTGGTTCATTGTTTTGTTGCTCCCAGAGTTTTTTTAGAACAAGTCGAAATGCTTTGAAAAGCACGACTTTGTCGGAGCCACACCATTCCAAAGCTAGAGTTATCACAGGTGACAGTTTTATGTGCAGATTAAACGCCGATTCCCACTCGGGCTCGTACTCCATATGTTGACCAACTTGACGAAGCACTGCGTCCATTGATTGCATGCTCCAGAGCAAATTTAACAGCAGTGATATACCCTGAAGAAATCCTCGACGTAATTCTGCTGTCCATGTGTCGGGTTTTGAGCCCAACAGGTATGAAAGATCGTGTAGAATATATTGAGCTCGTTTAAATGCAGTATTTGCCACATTTCTCTCAAATTCTAACTTTCCAGCGGCATTGCATCGACGTGAACTCTCGGAAATAAAGGTGTTTAGTAGGATAAACAGCACATCATGGTGAGCAATCAAGTGGTGGGCCAGTGTAGGCACAGTAAATAGTTGAACAGACAGTGAAGAAATTGAGAAGGAATGATCGTGATCATCTCGAATAAAATCCTTCATAACTGAGCCGTAATTCTGGGTAAACATTGTTGCAAGAGCTTTTTTACTCTCGTACTCCATTAACATTCCGGATATAAAAAGTTTGTGCCAAGCTGTACGAGCAGCTTTCCACAGGCATGAGTCTCTCATAAGAATTCCCTCGACAATTGGAACATCAGGCAATTTTGTGTTTAATGCCACATCACTGAAAATAATTCGAAATCCCTCACAGTGGCTGATAAATTGTTGCAGCCAATCGAGCAATTTCAAAGCGAAAATTTGATGTGCTATTACGTGAGTGTGAACAACTGAAACTTTGAGCGGTTGACTATTTTGCCGTAATGTAAATCGCTCAATATCAGATTTTAAATCATTACAGTGTGGAAAATCGGAGCATTTTACAACTGCACGCCCATTTCGATCGATATTTGTAACAAATTCTATTGCCTCCTTTTGCGAACATTTGATAACTCGTGTTAGCGTGCTGATAACTTGTTCAAATGTGTGGGTTTCATCGTTGAATAAAACTGTGCAGTAGCTGTCGGCAGCTGTGGCCAAGAGTGAAAGTGGATCCTCATCGGTTTCTTTGACTTTTAGGTCGGCTGGTAATCCCGGAGTATGGTGGAGTGATAGTAATTCATAGCAATACTTTAGAACTGCCTCAAATGTTGCTGTTGCACGCTCGACAATGTCCTCAGGAAGTTTGTTGCATGATGATTCTTTAGATTGAATTCCCGCCAGGTGAATGCTGCAAAATGGATCCTTTTTCCATGCCTCTGGATCACCACAGTCACAACAACCTCCACCGCTCGATGTAGCAATTTTATATTTGTGATTTTGATGTGCAGATTCTTTAAAACATGTAACGCATAAAACACAAGTTGGATCCATACCACACTCGCGACAAATATACGTTGGTTCACCGACTCGAAAAAATTTCCCACAAACTGACGGTGGTTTTTCCATTTGTCGAAGCTGCTGAAGTACCTCCTGTGGATCGCCATTGCAGATAAATTCTTCGAGAGTATTGTAAAGTATTTTTTGGGCCATTTCCTCATCAAAACTCCAATTTAAACAATTGCCATTTGGCTCCGGACTGTAGATTTTAGGCACCCAAATTCGCCAGTGTTCTTTAAAGTGTGTAGACGTTAGTAGACCCTTTGTCATTTTATCCATCCACACGTTGACGCATGGTTTACTTGAATTTGGAAAAACTGGCAATACCGGAGATAGCTCAACATCCTCGATCTCATTGTGTTGATCTGTCTGCATACTGTCGTTACTCATTTTTAGCGCCGTTAACTCTGTTCAACCACTGTACTGGAATTATAAAACAAGAAAAAAATATATTTTACTTATATTTCAATAAATTTTTCAAGATTAAATACAATTAAATTTATTAAGAATATTAAAAGCGATAAAAAAAAATCTCAAATTGCTCTTATTATTCCAAAAGATTTGACTCGATTGTTAAAAATTAAATTGGATGTAAAAAATTGATTATTTAAATTATTAGAAATGTTTTGCAAAGAATTTTTTAGTCGAAAAAATATTGAGCTGTATATAACATTACGCAAACTCACGATTCGTTGGTGAATTGAATAGTGATGCAAATACGCAATTGAACTGAAAAAAAAAGAGTTTGCGTGGCTTGAGGAGAATGACAATGAAAAAAAAATAAAATAAAATGTGTAATGAGGCCATGAAATAAACTGAAAAACAGCCTTTTATGACCCTCTACTATTTTTAACTACTTTGTAAGGTGAATATACTAACTTGAAAATGATAATAACACCAAGGTTAGTGAATGTGTTGAAAGAGTAGGCTCCTTTGTTTCCAAAATGTCGTGACTTTGTCGATTTTTTTGACAAACTGGACATATCCCGTGCGATACCTGGATTATAGTTATATTTTTTTCTTCTCACGTTACAACAATGCACAATTTTCTAACTAAGAATGGACGGCAATTGACATTTCAAAGCGCAAAGGACATAAAATATTGTACAGCTGCTCATACAATAATGCACAAAATGGCTAGCTGGTGCGCCAATCTGCCAAGTGCCATATATATATATATATATATTTAACTAAAGCGACATGGGCATGATTCGCATGATGATGTTGAGCATCAGCTACACAACATACACACACAATTTTTTTTTCCTCTTTCCTGTTTTTACCGCATGCGTACAAACAATCAAATTTCGGCCTGAGCATGCTTGCAAAATTATTACTCTATCAACTTAACATAAAAATATTTATATATGAGAATTTATTTTTTGATTATGTACAAAAATGATTTTTTTGCATTTGTTTCGCGGAATAACGGTGAAGATTTAAATTTCCCGCCTTAGAGACCACGGCGGCCATTTTGCAAGCAATGTGCCCCTCTCTCTTTTTTATGCTTTTGAATCGCATAAAAAATAGATAATCCAACTTATTTTCAGATTGTAATTGTTAATAACATATTACGAAATTTTTTTGATCAATATTTTGTAATGCTTTGATTAGAGATTAGATGCTTTTGGTATATATTTTTCTCGAGTGCTTATATAAACACTGTCACCCTCGCAGTAGTTTTCTTCTTTATCGATGCATTAACAGCAGCACCATAGACCGCGCGGGCACGTAGCGTTGGAAATCTCCTCCTACTCAGCCCTGCGATTACAATGAAAATTTCAAGATTTACCCAGTGGACTGACAGAATCTAGATTTAGGTAAGAAAACAATTAATTTCTCTGAGAAAACTCATTTAAATGCTCTTTAAAATTCACGTAATTTTTATTTTTATATACAATGAAAATACTGAGAAATTCTAAATGCTACTAATCACGATATAAAATTTCTGCCATTTTATAGTTTGTCTGACGGCCATGTATAAATACCCGGAAAAAGATCCGCGTTATCCAAAGAAAACTGGAAGTGTTTGTTATAATTAATTCATTGGTAAATTAAATTAATCGAAATTTCCGTAGATTATCAGAAATAATTTACTATTATCTTTTAAAACAATTGGATATAAAAATTTACAAATAGGTTATCTGCTCTGATGAGGTTAGAGTGTATTTTTCGAATGCAATAATTAATTTTTGAATCATTGCAGATTATATTCGACGTGGGTGTCTGTTGCAATGGCGTTGCCACAGAATTATAAGCAGGTAGCCATGTCGGCTTCTAGCATGGTTAATTCAAATCGTAAGTATATCCAACTAATTCAGCTAATTGTATTATTTACAATATATTTTTATGCCCAACAGAACGCCTAAGAACATCCGGCAGTGGCGGCGGGTCTGGCTCTGGGGTAAAATGCGATTTTCCGCTTCTTTACATCAAACATTCAACTGAAATAACATTAGTTTTCATTGTATATTTACAGAAAGATGGTTCAAGCCCATTTGTTCAGACTCCACATGGCCATCCTGGATTTACACCTCAAAAAGTCGCCAAGAATGCACAGGTACATTCAAAACCCGTTGAATTATCATATTTTATTAATTAAATATATACTTTATGATATAATAATACATAAAAATGTTTGCAGGCTGATTCTCGTCTGCCAAAGCCGCCAAAACCACCCGAGAAACCATTGATGCCGTACATGCGGTACAGTAGAAAAGTTTGGGACCAGGTTAAAGCCCAAAATCCTGAATTAAAACTATGGGAAATCGGTAAAATAATTGGTCAAATGTGGCGAGATTTGCCGGAAGATGAAAAAACCGAATTTATCGAAGAGTACGAGACAGAAAAAATCGAGTACGAAAAGAGTTTAAAAACGTATCACAATTCTCCGGCATATTTGCAGTATATAGCAGCAAAAAATCGCGGTAAATCCGCACTATGCGTTGCACAACAGGGAAATGACGATCGTGAGACTCACGAGCGTTCATCGAGCGGCAGTAAGGGTCAATCAGCTCAAGACAGAAGAATCGACATTCTTCCAGCTGAGGATGAGGATGACCAAGACGACGGTTACTCAGTGAAGCACGTGGCTTACTCGCGCTATACGCGCAATCATCGACTGATAAATGAAATATTCAGTGACACGGTTGTGCCTGACGTGCGATCAGTAGTCACAACTCAGCGAATGCAAGTTCTACGCCGTCAAGTGCAATCCTTGACAATGCACCAAAAGAAACTAGAAGCTGAATTGCAACAAATCGAGGAAAAATTTGAGGCTAAAAAGCGAAAATTCATCGAGACAAGTGAAATTTTCCAAGAGGAGTTGAAAAAACACTGCAAACCCGCAGTGGACGAGGATACATTCAACAAAATGGTTGAACGACAGTACGAGCTGTTGCGTCGGGATCGTGTTCGAGGTCCAGAGGAAAATCGTGTGGATGGTCCAACATCCGGTGAATCCACACCAAATTCAACACCAACATCAACTCCAGCTCCAGTGAATGAAGAATCCTCTGTCGAGACAGAGACTGAGATTGTTGACAAGAAAATCTCTGAACCGGAAAAAATTCCTGAGAGGAAAAAAGACAGTCCGTCTCCACCATATGTTGAAGCAAAAGCCGAATCACCTGGCCAAGCTAATTCTCTATCTCAAGGGAACAATACACTTATATATCCTGGAGCAGTCAGTCCAATACATCACCATTCAACTCCTCCGCCGGCTCAGGCACCACAACAGCAACCACCGCCTCTGCAGTTGCCTCAACAACCGCCGCCACCTCCACCCCATCAGCAACAACAGCAACAGCAGCAACAGCAACAACAACAACAACCTCAACCACAGCAGCAGCCACAGCAGCAGCAGCAGCAGCCACAGCAACAGCAGCCGCAGCATCATCAACAATTATCGACTCCAATGATGCAACAGCAACAGCAGCAGCAGCAACAACAGCAGCAACAACAACAACAACAACAGCAACAGCAACAACAACAACAACAACAACAACAACAATTACAAACTCCCCAGCATCAACACATGCATTCTCAACAACCAATTTCACAGTCGCACCACATGCAGTCGCAGCACTCGCCGCCAATACAGCAACAATTGCCTCAACACCAGCAACAATCTCAACCTCCGGCTCATGCACAACAGCCGCAGCCACCTCAGCATCAACCGCCGCCTCTACCACAGCAGCAACCACCTCAGCACCATCATTCTCCGTCGCCGCATCAAAATCCACCGATTCCACAAGCTCAGGCACCTCAACATCAGCCTCCACAAGCGTCCCACCAGCAGTCACTTCCTCATCAGTCGTCTCCGCCGTCTCAGCATCAACAGCCTCAGCTGCCACAGCAGCCGTCGCCCTCGCAGCATCAGCAAATTCCCGCGCAGCATCAACAGCAGCCCTCGCACCACCATCCGGCGCCCCATCAGCAGCATCCGGTCACCTCGGCGCCCCCTGGGCCTCTAAACACACCGGCTACTCCGCCATCTTTGTCGCCGGCGCCCTCCCTGCAGCACAATCCTCATCCAGCGCCCGGAATGATGCCCAATCACTCGATTCCCTCGCATCAGGGCAGTCAGACCCCGGTTATGAACCCGCAGGGTCCTGGAAATCCTCACGGTCCACCTCCTCTGATTGCCGGAGGTCCTGGTTATGGTCAGCAGTATGGGCAATCGCCTGGACAGCCGCAAACTCAGAATGTTCCGCTTGCTCCGCGGCCTCCGCATCCCTCGTATGGCTACGGCCAACAGCAGCCGTATCATCAGCCCTATCCGCAATATTCCCATCCGTATTATCATCAGCCGTACCCTCAGTACTCGCCCCATGCCATTGGAAGACCTCACCCCCACGGTCCGCACAGTCCGCATAGTCCTCATAGTCCGTATCATCCGCAATCGCCGCATCCAGGCGGAGAAACCAATTCTGCAGGCACTGCAGGACCTGGTGCATGTGGTACTAATTCGGAAAGCAGCAATCCTACTTATCCTCCACCTCTGCTCAGTGAGCCAGACAATAGACCGTCTGATAATCAGATTGACGGGTCAGCCGACGGTAAATCTGGCTCTGGTTGAAAGATTTTTTTTCTTTGTTCGATCGTGAAATTCAGAGAAAACATTGTATTGATGCATTATTATTACGATATTATGCATTTAATATTTTATGTCTAAGTTATTAGCATATTTTTTTCGGGAGAACAATAAATGTATTTGATCTGAAAGTTGGATTTTAAATTGCTGCGTTCATGCGCGCCGGTTTTTTTTTTTTTTTTTTTTTTTTAAAAAAGGGTTTATGATTAATCGAAATGATGAATTGAGTGGTGTTTTTTTTTATGTTATTTGTATGGTAAATTGACAATATGACTGTTCATGGTCGTTAATTACATGTAATGAGAAGAATTTTTTAAATGACAAAGTAAAATAAAAATTCAATTCTTGTGCAGATGATAAATTATTATAGGAATATAATATCCTTTTTATTTTATCGTTTTCATTTGCCATAAACCGTCATTGAGATAATGACAATTTTCAACGCCCACACCTTTGTTTATTGATGCTCTGCAAAAAAAAAAAAAAAAAAAAAATCAATAATTAAATTATGCAAAGAAAAAGTTTGAGAAAAATATGCAGAATTTTTGCATTTTAAAAAATTTGAAATGAACAGTATTTAGTTGAGATAAAAAAAAAGTTTTTTCTTGATGAAATTTTTTATATTATACGTACATTTCATCAGTAGACAGTGTAGTAACTCCAACAGCCAGTGCATGCTGTTTTCCTTCAGCCATCACAGCCTTTAGTTGTGAATAATTGTTCAGGATAAAGTCATGAAAATGAAATTTTCGGTTGGATATCTTAAAATTATGCTATGGTTAATAATAAAGGATACAACAACAGTTCCTTTGGGGACCGGTGTCATTTTCGCGCCGCTTGAAGTCAATCCAGGGCACATGATGTTTGCTCCACTCAAGACAAACCTAATGGCACCCTTGTCCACTTGCTCTACAGGTAGAAAGAACGGATCTAAACCAAAACCAATACTTTAATCTCATGACCTAGTCTGCATTGGGAAAAAGTCATAATATCATACATTTATGGAGTAATCTCAACGTTGGCATCCAGGGACCCTCTCGTTGATGAAAAAATAAAAGTTCGCCCGCACTATTGACCATTATTTCAATGTGATCATGACTGGAAGCAAAAAAAAAACAATTATTTTCAATCAATTTAAAAGATAAAATGACTATTTACCATCTGACAAGACGAAATGAATCCTTTTTTGGTATAATTTGATCGATGTGAGTCTCAAGATGAGGGTACAATTCCAACAATTTCAATCGAATTCCCTTCTGTACTGACGATTTGAGTTGTTGTACACCAGAAACACTATCTTTTTCATCAAATCTGTTAACATACAATTAAACACGTGTCAATAAATATATATTTTCAATTATATTCCAAGTATAAATCAATTTGTAATTGATTTTATTTTTCAAAAACATTGCAATCTTACTTTTTAAACATGATTTATTATTGTTTATAATAAGTAATAAGACAGTTTAGTGAGGTTATAATCGTGATAAACTTGTAATAATTGTTGTACGGTATAAAAAAAACAATATATGTATTCACAATAATGACACACACACGATGACAAAAAATCAACGAGAGTGGAGAATTTCTCATGTCCAGTTTGTGGCGCTCTCTGATAGTTCACTCTCTTGAAAACGCGGGAAAATTCAAATCAAGCAATTGTTGATGGATTTTTTCCTTCTTTCTTTCTTTCTCTAAAATATGTAAATCTTTGATGGTATATTTATATGTACACAGAAAATAAATTTTGTTGCATTGAATTTTAATGATTTAACGTCAATAATTAAATATTGGTAAATAAGAAATATGGCTACTATATGTTTGCGTTCTTATTATGATTTTCACAAATTTTTGTAGCTGTATAGGTATATGTATATTTTTTTTGAATAATTCTCATCTACTTCACTGTTAACTACATATTTTTAGTATATACATAAATACGTACAACATATTTGCTTCATTCTTCATCACAATGAATGAAATTAATGACGTAAATACTTTCATAAGAACTTCTGTCTGTTTGAGTACAAATAATGAAAAGTTTTCGATAATTTCTCTGAAAAACTGGCATTTTATACGCTATCCTATATTATCCAAATATATCATGTAATCACATTGTTTTTGGATAAAGAAAAATTATTTATTAAATGGCATTTCCAGTGATTCCCGCTCAGGAAACAGCATTTGTATGTGATTATCAATTATTTGGAATAATTCAGCAGGTTGTGGAACTCGTCCAGTCTCCAATTTCGACCATACCGGAACATCTGTGAATAAAATTACATAAATTACTAGAGTTTTATAAATTTAATCATGAAAAAAAATGGATTAGTTTGATGTACATACCATTAAAGTGTATTTCGAAGGCACCAGACGATATCAATTGCCCTTCAATTGCGTTGCATATAAAGAAAATCATCAAACACGCATAAAATTTATTATTAATACACCATTCCCACCAAAATGGCATTGGTTGTCCCAACCATTGTGTGATGTTAATTCCACTAATAATCAGCAAAATAATCAAAATCTTGGCAGTAGCCTGGAATAAACGAAAAAATATATATATATATAATAAAAACAACGAGTTTTTGAATAAATTAAAAATCATAAAATCTTACCAGGAATTTAACAATGAACATAAAATAACCTGGTGGGTCATAATTTTGTCCAAAAATATGCAATTCTGGGTATTTTTGCCTTAGAATTGTGGAATATTCATCAAAAGCACGTTTGTATCCACAGGAATAGCTAAAAAAAAAAAAAATACTATTTAATTAAAATATCATCAAAAGATTGAGGTTATAAAGATATCCAACTAATCGAAAAAAAATATATATATATATGAAAATACAAAGATAAGATAAAATAAAATTTACCAATAGAAGAATTTAATTGTAGGGCCAGTTTTTGACCCGAATTTCGGCAAGGAAATTTCATCATCATTTCCTAGAGCAAATCTCGCAGTCAAAGTACATAATAATACAAGAAAAATCACGCTTAGCCTCAGTGATTTCATTGTTCTCTTCACAATTTATAAAAAAACATACACAACATACACACACACAGTTATATAGGCATTCAGCACTGAGCCTTGGACCAAATTTTTATTCCAATAAGACACAAGAATGGAAAAATATCTTATCTAATTGCTTAATTATAATAAATGAGAAAATACAATACACTTGTATGTACAATGTACGTATATATACTGCCACCTAGTATACTATTATTATTGTTATAAATTTATAACCTCCACGATGCCGGTGGTGGTGACTGGGCTGAATCATAAAGGTGCTTTTTCATGAGATATTTAACGTTTTTTTTTACACGTAGGGGAAAATGGTGGTGTTCAGTTTTTTAAATTTATGAGGTGCAGGGGGAGGCGGATCAAAAAGTGTGTGTCAACACGAAAGTACGTTTTTTTTTGTAATTCATGTATCAAATAATTTCAAACAACTACAGGTATGTAATTGAAGTTGCGAGTAAAGACACACGAATTGTGAATGAATTATTTATTGATATAAATTTAATTTTATAAAAGCCTTACACACGTACACGAATTTTGTATATATATTACATCGTTGATCTGGTTTTTTTTTTTTTTTTTTTTTTTTTTTTTTTTTTTTTTTTTTTTTTTTTTTTTTTTTTTTTTTTT
>MVJL01009864.1:0-69046 GCA_002156465.1 Macrocentrus cingulum
CCCCCCCCATCTGGGCCAGCCGTAAACATTCTCGCACGGCAGCAGGAGCAGTCGGAGAAAAGCTAGAGACAGAGCGAGGGCTACATTGCCTTCTCTAGCTCGAGTTTAAGCTCGATTTAATGGGGTGGAAACGCGCGGCTCGATCAAGTTGTATTCAATTATCCCTCCCTTCGCGTCTCGCAGATGTTTCTCTCTCTCTCTCTCTCTCTCTCTTCAACCCCCCTCTATCCGCTATATATCGCACGCCGACGATTGAACGAATCAATCTCATTATCTCGACTATTTACTGGAGCAAAGGCCAAGCAACTTTGTGAGAATGACGTCGATTCCAAAGCGGCAGCCCTTAACGAGTCTGTCGGCAACTTATTAATCGTTAATTTATCATTTATTTTTTTGACTCATGACTTTTTATTTTATTTAGTTACTCGCTGCTAGATATTTATTGTAATAAAACTTTTTAATAAATAAAAAATATTCATTAAATTGAGTTGAGAGAAAGTTTTCTGTCACTTTTTAAATATCAATAGTTAAATGAATTTTCACGATGAAATTGTATTCATAATGTAAATTACAGCCAAATGGAAAGAGAAAAGTTTAAGCTTGTTTTTTTGATTGTTGAATCTCGTGTCAGAGATGGAAAGACGGTTTTTATCGACTTTTGTAAGCATTGAAATAAATATAGAATTCAATAAATTTTTTTGTTTTAACGAGTAAAAAAGTTTTTTTTTACCATAAATAATAATAAATATTCAATGGAAAACATATAAAAAAGCAATCAAATTTATTTTTAAAGTGAAATAGTGATTTTTTTATCGAAAATTTTAAAAACTAGCTTTTATTAATGATAAAACGCTTGTCTAAAACTCAAAGGAGTAAATAGAATATTATTATGCTATATTTCTAATTGAAATATCTTCAAAACTACTGAAGATAGAAAATTTTCTTAAGATATCATTTTTATAGAAAATTTTACTAACTACAAAAAAGTTCCTTGACAAACTTTATCCAATGTGCATCCTTATCCAAATATTAACAGGTAAAAAAAAATTATTTTTCAGCGATACGTTTTTTTTTGTTTTAGACACGCGAAGTATTTTTTTAATATACGAATTTTTATAAAGAAATTATTGAAATTTAAATATATAAATTAGTGAGATTAATTTTAATTAAAAAAAAAAAAAAAACAATTTATATTCCAACGATTTTTCCCATGAAAAAATTCATTTCAACTAGAAAAATCGATTCAAAATTCATCCTCCCACAAAATTGAATGTTTTTTTGAGGATATCTTATAATATTTATCCCAAAAAAATATACTTTAACCGAAGGAAGATCAGAACACGTTTACAGCAAGATGACTTTCACCTCGGAAATTAACGCCGAGGGAATTTGAGCGTAGCTAAAGTAAGTTGGTAGTTGGTCGAATGACCAGAGAGCTGAGTATGGAACTCTGAAACTCGCAGGGTCACCCGTGTATAGGTGTGTGCGTTCTAAAGGACTAATACGAGGACTATGGCGTCGTCAGGCACGCGGGGCAGGGGATAAAGTTGGCTTTTGCCACCTCTGGATATATCTCTAATAATAACGGGACTTCTTTAAGGCCTCGGTGGTTCCTAGTTGTACTGTAAATCTCCAAACTTCAGACATGGCTGCTGGGGCGTTAAATGTCGGCCAAGTGTCGGTTGACTGTTGGGCTTTTGCAAATAACCGTGTGCTCGTGGCACTACGACGAGCTTTTTCATACCAAATTTCATCATTTTTAGATAATCTCATTTTAAATGATTAAAAAAACATTTTTTTCATCCTATATATCCAATTATTCCGCTAAAATTGAACTTTAAAGAGCTAAAACAAGAATAATTTAGTGGCAAGACATTTATACACCTTAAGAATCTTCAGAAGATTTCAAAAAATTTTTAGTTTATCCAAATTTTCAAAGTCACCATATTGAAATTAAATTTCAAAAATGTCAAAAAAAAATCATAAAAATTCAGAATCTATGTAGAAACTACTATATATGCGCAAATTTTCATTAAAAATATTAATATTAAGTCATACTTTTGAATCGTATCTTAAATTTTTGTAGCAATGAATTTTTTTATAATTACAAGAGATGTAAAATTTTTTTAAACATGCTTAAAATTACGTATAAATGTTTTTTTTTTTCTAAATTTATCCATTATTTCCGCGATTAAATGTGGTAAAGTATTATTTTTTTAACCGAAAAAAAAGAGGTTTTAAAAAAAAACGAAGCCGAATTTTTTATCGAGTAACAGCTTTCACCGAGCCATGTTAATGAGTAAGTTTGTGACTAATACCAGGCGATTAGCTAAAAGAAAAGAATGAAGTATATCAGGTGTGATTCAACATTGATTTTCCCTCGCTGACTTAACGGATTGTATAATTTCCCTTTAACGAGTGGCAACTCAGTCTCCTGCAAATAACACTGCGAAATCCTTTGGTTCCTTGCTGCCTGTATATCTGCAGAGGAACGTACGGCATGCTAACCACGCTGTAGCGAGTCACAAAGCCATGCCGCAGGCTGCAAACTGTATATTCGCAAGCAAGTTCTACCAGCAAGCACCTCAATTCCATGGATTCTGCGCAATTTAAATTTCCCGCGTCTTATCATCTCAACAACGTTGAATAAGCGTGCATTATCCCAACTAAAAACTCATGTAAATTCTCCAAAAATAATAATAACTCATCAGCTGATTGCAACAAGTGACATATTAAAAATGTAAGTTTTTATCCAATTTACTCTACGAAATTTTCATTTAAGAGCAAAAAAAATAAATAAAAATACATAATCAACTGTAATGTGTTGAAAAATTCTTTAGAAATTTTGTTATTAATTTTTTCTACTGTCACGAGGTATAGGGCTTTATGTGTATGACACTTTTGTATGTGTAAATGTGTCGATCCTAAGAGCAACTGCATGTGTGCCTCAGGCGTGTGTGGTAAGCTGTAGCATCCCTCTTTTACGCTGCAAAACAATTTCTCCGCATACTTTATGAACAACACTGCTGTAGCGTTACCACATTATGTTATATACATTGTCCTCTTTACTCCAGAAACGACTTAGCGACCTCTAACCACACATTTGACATTGTACTGACCGTCAGTTCAATTTTATTCACCAATTAATGTCATTCATTTCGTTATTTTTGTATAAAACGAGATATCGATAAAAAAATCTAGAATATCTTTAAAAATTTGAGGAAAAAAAAATTTTTTTTTTTTTTTTCGTTTCAATCACAATCAAAGAATTTGTGAAATATACAATCTTTTAACTTTATAATAATGAATTATATTTTTTCAAATAAATAAAATTTCAAAAAAATAATATCAAATAAATAAAACTCAAGTGTAATAAAAAAAAAAACTTGCAAATATAGTATATAAAAAAATATAATAATAGCCTGTAGTATTATAAAGTGATATTAAAAATTACGATATTCCAGTTGGAAAACTAATTGCTACTTATATCGTACGATTAATATTGAGAAGAAAGTTTATAAGAGAGCACAACTTTAGCAAGCGCGATTATAAGAGAAAGCTTGTGCATAGTATATATACACAGAGCCCATTGCCTTTTCCGGCGCTTTATTTATTGCACGGCCCGATGAGTGTCATTTGAAATTTCGATATAAATTAATTTAAGGGGCAAAGGGGTGTTGGAAATGGCGCGGGGTATATAAGTGTGCAGTGGAACGAGGGGGTCTACGTAATGGTTCGGAAAATGAAGTTCTTGTAGCTCCGCACAGAGAGCGAGAGCAAACCCCTGACTGGCGCTCTATGCCAGCTTTTCTCTCTCCAGTCGCGTCTTTCTGCCAAGCTCAAACCCCGCACACGCCACGTCCTACTCCATCCCCTTCAACCTCTTCCACTCGACATTGCTCCTCGTGAAATATCTTCTCTGTCTAACTTGCTAGCTGCACACTCGGCTCTCGCCACCATTATCTTAAGTAAACAGACTAGCTGTGCGTCTCGTGAATTCCAGATAAAGTCACATGTTATCAAAATCCCCAGGTCTATCCACACCATAAGCAATATCCCTCCACTAATTCCTCTCTTAACTTCCTGCTTCGTCAACCTCAAAGTCTCGCTCACTCGCGACGAGAGTCTGATCCACTGTGTTTTACCTATATTTTACCTCGACCAAGTTAAATATCAATATTTTTATTTTTGCCAAGTTTAATTTCTTGGAAAATTAGGCCATCTACGGTGCCCGAAAAAATAATAAAAAATTCACTCAGTAACTCTAAAACTTGACGTAATGGAAAAAAATACATTTCATTTTTTTTTTTTTCCTTTTTAGGAACAAAAGGTTTCTGCCCTCCAGCAACTGAATCATTGTAAATCATATACGTAATAGACCGCTTAGAATAAATTTTGACACGTGTTTTCGTTAAGATTAAGATTAAAAAAAGAAATTGTGAAATTATCAGATATTATCATTTTTCTAAAATGTTGATTTTTTAAGATATCTCGAAAATGAATTAAAATACAAAAAAATTTTATTCTACATTTTTTATAGAAATTTAAAATTTCAACAATTTAACAAAACTAACATTTTTCCCTATCTCGCTTAGTTACCGAGTTATCGGCAAAAAACGAAAAAAAAAAAATCAAATTTCCAAATAGAACCTCTTAAAAACTTTTTAAAAAATATGCCTCCACTTAAAACTCATTAAATATCAATTACGAAAACACTATATCATTGAAATACTCTTTTTATACAAGAAAACAAATTTTGTATACTCTTCTCAAAGCCTCAAATACCCCTGAGTAATAAATCCCGGTCAATTTTTTTCCCTCACGAAATAAACCATTGCATCGAGAAAAAAAAAGGCCAAAATATAGAGAAACTTCATTATCAATAATACATACAGTTATCCAAATAGTTTACGTAGCGTGGTTTGCAAGATATTTGCGGTGAAAAAACACGCCATCTCAAAGTCTCATCGCTATAGCAATGCACACGTAGACGCGCTCTGCAAGCGCATGAAACCAAGAAGCATAGTGGTATGCAGGCAGCGTAGTAAGCCCAGAATCGAGACTACAATCAGAAAGGCACGCGCTTACCCCTTCACAGCCGCGCCACCAAACTCCCCAGCGCACATCTTGTGACAAGCTTGTGCCGCGCGCCAAAGGCAAGTCGATTTCTCAGTCAAACGACTAGTTACTCCTCCTCCTCTCAACAAAGGTATTTCCAATCGACTGCAATTGTATCCGGTTAACCGTTTCAAAAAATATACCCTCAAATACATAATTCAATCATGAAATACTCGCCATCAAACCCCTCAAAAAAAACCTTCCATCGAATTCTTACAAAACTTTTTTCTTTACTCAACCATCAAACTCTTTTCAGACAATTTGGCTGAACAAACATCTTCGAGGGACGTGAAATTTTGTGTGCATTCAATCGTCCAACTTTCTTGTAATGATGACGGATCACAAACTGCTGCAAGGACCCCCAGGAATTGGCTCAAAACACGAATCCTTTGCACAATACATCTTAAATTGTTTTCGCAAGCTTCCTACTCAAATTATTCAGGTATTTCCTCCTATAATTCAATTAATTTCTCTATAAAAATCATTCAAATTATCGCTCATATAAATAAAACTCAAATATCCAAGCAATTGCTGATGCATAAAGCCATTTTCTGGACAGCATTGAAGATTAATCGACGCCGAGGTAGCGCTTTCCGTCGAAAAAACCAAAAAACAAACCATAAAAATCCCGAAAAAAGCTGACTCTAATCGTTTATATGAACCATATAGGTAGATGCGATGACTGGGCAAACACTAACAAATCGAGATATCCTAGAACGAGGAGTTAAATTGGCAAAAATCCTGAAAAAACACGTGAAATCTGATGATACTGTGGCTATTGCCAGTGAAAACTCGCTCAATTGGTTCGTCGCAGGGTGCGGAGCAATTTTTTCTGGTGCTATTGTGGCTCCAGTGAACCCAGCCTACCTAGCAGGTACACTCTAAGACCCCTAGAAAATTTTTAAACCTGAAAAAACTACGAATATTAATATTTTAGACGAGCTAAAGCACAGTTTCAGCATCTCGCAGCCTCAAGTCATCTTTGTCTCGCGTCGAACAGAGATCCTAGTTCATTCCGTGGTCCAGCAGCTGCCCTGGAAAGTCAAACTGATCCAGTTAGATGATGAATCAATGCTGAGTAACGTCCAAACCTTGAGAGAGTTATTAAAAAATTGCCAGGTCAACGTAGATACCTATGAAGCTCCTACTGTGGATCCAGCGCAGGAATTTGTCGTGCTGAGCTCCAGCGGCACGACAGGGCTTCCCAAGGGTGTTATGCTGTCTCACCATAACTTTTTTGCCATCATTCATGCCTACAAGTACGATTGGAAAAGCAAAAAAAAATTATTTTTATGATTAAAAACGATTTTCCTCGACTAAATTCAACTATTTTTCTGGATTTTTTGTTTTTTAGGACTCTAGAGTGTGCTATCCGTGGTCAGGACTCGATTTTTCTCATTGTCCTACCGTTTTTCCATGGCTATGGCTTTGCTACAACACTTTTTGCCATGACAATCGGCGCTAAAGTCGTGATAATGACGTCGTTCGAGCCTAAACTGTTTTGTCAATCGATTCAACGATACAGAGTGACAAATTTGCCCTTGGCGCCGCCTTTGATGGCTTTTTTGGCCAAACACCCCTTGGTTTCCGAGTTTGACTTTAGTTCTGTCGTGGAAATCGTCTGTGGAGCTGCTCCCCTACCGATAAATGTGAGTAATCGATGAGATAGTAATGAAAAAAAGTAGTGAAATTTGAATATTTTCAGATTGTTGAGGCAATTGAACAGCGCTTCCCGCGGATTATCATCCGTAATGGCTATGGAATGACGGAATTGTCGGTCGTAATTAGTTTGAGCCCTCGTCAGAGAGGTTGTGCCCAGTCTGTTGGACGTCTAACACCGGGCACGACCTGTCAAGTCGTCGATCCAGTGACGTTGAAGCCTCTGGCAGCCTACCAGACCGGCGAGTTGTGCTTTAAGGGCGACCACGTTATGCTCGGATACAGGGGCGACCCCGAGGCCACTCGTCAAACTGTTGATAGTCGGGGCTGGCTGCATTCTGGTGATCTAGGCTACTATGACCGCGAGGAGTGTCTGTTTGTCGTTGGCAGACTCAAGGAGTTGATCAAGTACAAGGGCTTCCAAATCGCTCCCGCTGAGATTGAGAACATTCTGCTGTCTCATCCGTATGTCGACGACGCAGCTGTTGTGGGACGAGATGTGGGCGCTGATGGTCAAGTTCCTGTGGCGTTTGTCGTCACGAAAATTGGCACCTCTGTCACTGGTGCTGAGCTGCAAAAATTTGTTGATGGTAAGTCCCCATCAATAACATTCAAAAAATCTCGTTATGAAATTTTTTTTGTTACTTTAAATTATGAAATTAACTCTGGAAATTTGTGATTACAAATTACAAGTGTGAAATTACGCAGCTTGGATCGAAAAAAAAAAAAAATGTCGTTCGAAAATCATGCGTTCTGCAGTCAAAAAGTACAAAATTTTCACCTGAAAAGACGTCGAATTTATCGAATAATTCGGTCGGTTTACACCAAAAATTAAATTTTTTTCATATCAATATATAATAAATTTATGTAAATCACAAACTAATTTTCCTAGGTTCCTTAGACACTAAGACACCCAGTGCAGCTAAGCGTCATTCGATAAAAAGGCCCAAAACGACGGAGAAATAATAAAAATAGCGAAAAATTTTTTTACACCCTCCTTAGTCATTAAAAAAATGAACAAACCTAGCTAAAATTCGACTTTTCTCAAGTTTAACTATAATTTCAGTAAAAATAATTTATCTTATACATAATATACTGTCTCTATAATATACTATTGTAAGATATTCATGAAAAAACAGGTGAATTATCCATGAGATATAATTAATTATTAATAATTTCAGATCGTGTATCACGTCAAAAAAAATTACGAGGTGGTGTTCACATCATCAAAGCAATACCAAAAAATCCAGGAGGTAAAATACTGCGAAAACAGCTACATCAATTAATTTCAAAGCTTTAAATAATGATTTTACTCACGTTTCTGTTCATTTACTGATAAATACTGTGCGTTCTAAATGTCGACGGTTGGTCAATAAATGAGATACGAAGGGATAGAGAATATAGACAGAGCACAAGAGCGATTACTCGCCTCTTGCACGCATTTATTCGGCGTTATCTTGACGATAGAGCGCTCTAAGGGAGATGAACAGGCGCAAAATACTCTGCTAGCCGAGCGGATCAACCGAATTATATGAGAGGCAAAGCGGCCGGGAGGTGTTACACTTCTCTCGATACTGCTAAACTATATACATATATATAGCTGGAATTTAAATTCAATGGAGTTTGAATGGCTATCGTGGACTGATATTGCCTCGACACATCTCGCCAGTAACTAATGCAATTGGCTATCGTCCCATTGACAAATCTAATTGCTAAACTGGAATTATTTAACGAGTCGAAGGCTATACTCCATCAAAATCGACACGCTTTTTAATTCAGTTACTTCTCGGCTATATATGCTCACGTCTGCTCTTTCCGCTCTTTTCAAACCACTTTTCATCCCTATTCCTATATATTTTTTTCTTTTTTATTATCCACTCAACAGTGCGGCGTGGCTACTGCTCCTATACTTTGCCCTCAGAAACACTCGTGGGAGACGAGAATTTTCACGAGATCCTTTCAAATTCGTACGGAAATAAAAATAAATTCATGCCAAAAGGCGTTTTAGTTGTTTTTTTTTTTTTTTCGTTAATGATAAAATAACTTTGTAAATAAATGAAAATTTTTATTCCACATTTTTTATAGGAAAATTAATTTTCAATCATTCAACTTCGAAAACATTTTTTATTATCTTGCTTATTTATTGAGTTATCATTCAAAAACTAAAAAAAAAAAACAACATGAAAACATCATCTATGATCGAATTTACAACGTTGAAAAATCATTCAAAACAAAAAATCATTTAACAAAAATATTCGAATAAATGAAATGCCTCTTTATAACAAAAAATTAAATTAAACCGTCAAACCCAAACTATCAACTTGATAAAAATAAACAAAATGAAACTTTATGTTATATTTCAAAGTATCCACGCAATGTTGTTAAAATTCATTAAAACTCAAACACACAGAGACCTTAATTCACTGACCACGAGTGAGCGAGAGAGTCGGGCCATAATCAAACGTCAGGACAGAACAACAAAAGCATTGCCGTGGCGTTAATGAACACATCACGAATATTCACAGCTGACAATTCCTGATGTCCATCAGTTACCTTCACTTCTCACCATCAGGCGCATTCGTTTAGAGCGGATTGATCGTCCGGAGATGAAGCTCCAAGTTTTCTACCATCTAAAACCAAACCAAGCGTCATTTAGGGTGATCACATCAGTTTGATAGCAATAATGAAGGATTTCCCGCGCCTGCGATTATTGTAATGAACACAAGCACTGCCACAATATATACATCAGCACCCGTATATCCCTATACGCACATGATACGTGTGCACGGGACATTTCATGATGCATAGTTGCTGTTGACATGTCGGAACGTCAGATTCGCATGGCCCACTTGAACTGCACTGTTCCCCCTCTTGCATCATGGGCCCCATTATTCGCAAGCACTGACGACTATTCAATCAAAAAAACAAAAAAAAAAACACTTCTCTAATCTTTTTTTTCCCAACTTTTTCCAATATTAATAAATTGAAATATTTCAATAAATCTCCGGATTTCATTCGTTAAAAAAATTCATTATCAATTTCTATACAAATCCGCAATTCACAAACACAAAAAATGTTTAATGGAATTTGTAAAAAAAAAAAAAAAAAGTTAAGCTTAAGCTTAAACAGAAATAAAATTGAAAATTTATTGGAAGAATTTAATTGTTTCACGTTTATAGAGTAGAAGAAAAAATTTTTTATGCGTCATATTAAAAGATTTTAGTAGACTTAGCTTTAGAAACTGATAAATGATGACTTGGATAAGATTAGATTATTCCAAGGAGTTTTCTTATTGATAATATTGAATTTTCCAATGCATACATATGTCAAGAAGGCAGCTGATGATCCAGTGAATAAAATGGGAAGTTCAGGATCGAAAACAAGTCGTATTACTGGCGAGGAACTTGAAGAGTATACCCAACTCACCTACTTAAGCAAGGCAGAAATACTTTAGTGAGTATATATACGGGTTATTATGTGAATATATAAGCGGGTAAAATGTGGATTTGTGAGACTAGCACGGCGAAAAAAGGGATTTTTTACTCGTAAAGATAAGAAAAATCTTTGAACAATTGTTTTTTTCCAGTATTTCTCGACTTTTTGAGACTTTAGCACCCGGAAATACGGATCAAAACTTGCATTGCCATCGGCTAAAAGCTGAGAATATTTTCAAAGCTTTCCCACAACTTCGTGTAAGTTATCTGCAACTGATATATCTGATCTCTGCTCATGTGTATATATTTATTTTTTTCTTTTCATGGACTTTTTGATTTTTATGCATGTTGTTAATCATTTGAATAATGGATCTTTTTAAAATTGATTATTGATTCGTATAAATATATATGTGCCTTAATTAATTTCATTATTAAAAGCACATTCTACTCGTTGTCGTCCACTTTGTTTGCAATTGATGTATACCTCAATAATCCAGCGCATACAAATTCTCTCATGTGTACAAATTTCCAGCAATTTGACATTCCATAACTTCGTTAATTATTGAATTTTTTTTTCTATTGTAATAATTCAATTATAAACAAGTATTTATAAAACTGGACAAATATTTAATTTTTTTGTCAACAAAACTACTAACTGAAAAAATAAAAAAACTTTAATTTTCCAACAATATTTTCAAATACCTAATTTGGAAGGAAAAAAAAAACTTTTTTATAAGAATTTTTTTTTTATTTTTCGGCGAAATTATCTTTTTTGCATTAATAAATCACTAAACTAAAAACTCAATAATAATATATAAAAGAAATTCATAAATAAAAAATTTTCGTATAAAAGTAATAAAAAAAGGCTTTCATTTAATAGAAAATTTTTTAATTTTTCAATCCATCGATTTTTATAAATTTTTTTAAAATAAAAGATAGGTATAAATTAAAGTTATTAATTGTTTCAATCAAATTGTCAACCGAAAATTTTTTTTATAAATGATAGTTTTTTTTTTCTTCCATTTCAATCGAAATCTAAATTAAAATACGAAAAAAATCAGATTTATCCTTTAATTTATTAATTGTTGCATTTATTTTTATTTTTTTTTTTTTTTAACTAAAAAAATTATCCTAAAAAATTCTATTAAAAAATAGCGTTAATTTCAAATAAAATTTAAATTTTCACGTTCCCATATTTTTTTTTGTTTATAAATGTTGAAAAAAAAAAATAGATAAACTCAAATTTTGTAGATTTAATTCAATTAAATTGACTTAAAAACAATTGTTCCAGTACAATCCATTTCGAGAATCAATTTTGCGAGTATTTTCATCAAAAAAAGATGGAGCTCTGGGCTTTGAAGATTTTCTAGACCTCTGCTCGGTCATGTCTGACAATTGTCCGACAGATATCAAAGCCTCATGGGCTTTTAAAGTATTCGGTATGCCAATTATAAGTAAATTAACATGACAATATATTAAATTTATCGTTTAATAAACTTAAAGATTTTGACGATGACAATCAGATGTCTTCCGACGATTTAATCGAAGCTGTGGAACGTCTGGCAGGTTTCAACAACGACGGCTCACTGAGAATAGATCGAGCAAGTGCAGAATTCGTTGGGCAAGTTGTGAGTAAAGCCGTTAAATTTCCTCGCTGCGATCATACGCGGTATTTACCCTGAATATTCGTCGTCACATTGAACAAACTTTCACCCACGTTCAATAGACACAGAGAAGTTATTAGGGTTTAGGGCCTGGCGAAACAATAATGCCATTGTCTACCATCCTATATAATAGATGCTGCCATGTTTAAGTGGTAGAATATACACGTGATGGCGGCCAAGGATGCCTTGAAATTCCTTACTCAGTCTCTATGACAATTTCAATGCTCCAAATATCATTGTATCGATGAACTTGAACATTATTATTGATATTTCAATATAATTTGTTGCAGATAATGCAGGAATTAGATCTAGATCAAACTGGTACAATTGGTCCTCATGAATTTGTCCACATTGTTTCTAGAATGCCAGAATTTCGTCATACATTTCGTTTACGTATTTAAAAACATTAGATGAAGAAAAACCCTTGGAAAAATATGGTGCTTTCAATAACAATAACTCGATAAATAATCAAGACATGGAAAAAATTTTATGAGAATAAAATGATTGAAAATTAGAATTTTCTTAAAAAAATGTCCCTTGAAAAAAAATCTTCATGCTTCAATTTATATAATTATCTGCGGAGTCCTGAGACCATCCACAGGATGTAGATTTACTACACTAGCTTGGAAAATATTTTAAAAACCGTATCCAACTAACCAACGCGTGAAAAAAATATTTTCGTGTTTAAATAATTCAAATAAATATTCGTGGAGTCCTGAGGCCATCCACAAGATGTAAAACTATTAAACTAGCTAGATATATACTTCAAAAACCTCATACAACTGAACTATCAACGCATTATCTGTAGTGACGTGAGTATTGCTAAATAAAATGTTTCATTTATTTAAATAAATTATTAACCTTTTGCGAGTTGTTACGAAAGTAAAAGTTTAATTTACTTGAAATTACTAACTCTTTTATTTTCACTCTTTTTTTAGTGTAAATGCATTATAAAGTTTTGTAGTAAATCAACTTATAAAAGAGCTTAGAGTCCGGCTGAAAGGATATTTTATTGGATTTATATTTTTTTCTGTTTTTTTTTTTTTTTTCATCAAGCATTTTACCTTTATGGCTGTGCAAAAGATAAACGAAAAATTTAATTTTCAATTTGATTAAAAAATGATATTTATATTCTCAAGTCACTGGAAAAACTCAAATGCACTAATTGCTCTCTTAGCTTCTTTTAAAAAATATTCTATAGGTTTTAACTTTCCACTTCGATCTTTATAATGTTCACGATGCAATTGAACACCCTAAAAATTCATATAAAATCTTATAATCATGCTATTTTTATTTACTTAATTCTAATTACAAGATAAAAATCGTCAATTTCCTTCACATGGCCACAATCAATTACTCTGATTTCCTTCAATTGATTCAAGGGTATTAAAGGCCGAGCATATTCACCAATGACACCTGTGTCACGGGGTAAAATAATTTTTTGTTCATTTAGTGCACGATTAAACATTTTGTACGATGTTTTCAACGGCAAACGTCAAACTAAAATAGAAAAAATTAAAAAAAAAAAAGACGTCGTTCTCAACAAATGAACGTGAGAGAGCAGAATAAATGCAATTCTTAAGCATCAAAAAAAAAACCAACAACCATTTGAGATCGACTATTTGTACTCAGTATTCAGAATCTCGAAAGATCCATAAATTCAGTGATTGATCATAAAAAAAAAACCCATATTATGGAGAAGTTAAATCAACAAAATGTTTCATGGATTGCGTATTTGACACATTTTTTGATTTTGTCTTTGGCTTGAGCAAAGGCTTTTTTTTACGTATCCCAGAGCCAGATGGAAATTGTTCTACTCTAGAAATTCCACCATGACCGTCAGGAGCATATTTTTCAATGCTTTCAGACTCTTGAGACTGAAATAAATCAATCAAAAATTAATCTATAAGATAAAATTTGCCAATTTTTAATGTTATAACGAGTCATACCGGTAATTTAGTGCCTAGACGTGGCTTTTTCGTGATTGCTGAGCCAAAATTTTGACGTAAAGTCGAAGTAGCTGTTTGTTTTTTCAAAATTCCAAGTGCATCAGCAAAAGGAAAATTATTTTCCTCATCCTCAGACTCAACTTTAACTCTCTTTAATGACTCTTCCGAGCTATCTACTGGCATTGTCTTTTTTTTTAACTTAAAAATTGCATCTGTGCGATTTTTCAAAGTTTCACTTGTTCCTTGAACTTGCTGAATAGTATCTACAGCAATTCTAAAATAATAACACGATATTATTAACCAATACAGTGATAAAATACATTAATAATGTGATTTTTCTTACTGAGCTTGCTCTAATTTCTCCAACAGACTGGTTTTTTCCACCTTAAGCACTTGATTTGCATCTTTCAGTTCTACTAGCATTTTTTTATAAGATTTACACTTTTTCATAGACTCTGTCAACTCACTAAAAAAACGGAAATTCCAATATTTAATATATTATAAATCACAAACATTTATAATCACTGAGTAATCAAACGTTTCAATTTTACCGTTTTAAGGTAGATAAATAAGTACAGTTAGTTGGAGATTCATCCAAAGACGCAATTACCTCTTCTGCCTCATCATTCGTCCCGTTAATCAATTTATCAATGCTAAAAAATTAAAAAATAACAAATTAGATGAAATTTTTTTGATGACTAACAGTGTAAGAGAAAAGTTTACTTACTTTTGCAATTGTACTAATTTCTTTTCAAGCATTCCAACCTGTATTTTGTATTTTTTTGCTTCCTCACTAGAATTTTTTAAATAACGAGCCTGCTCGCGAAGCGCAGTAATTGCCAAATTTCTCGATTCTACAGCAGACTCAAGTTTTTTAACTTCTTCACGTAATGTATGAGTTTGATTTTTTGCAGTTGCGATACTTGCATTTAAATTTGCGACATCCTTATCGCGAAGACGTAATTTAAAATTGAGACTATCTACCTGTTCTAAGAGACGATCAGCATCTTCGACAGTAATATCATTGCTAATGTGTAAATACAAAGGACTGATTGAATTCTCTGAGCTTCTATGTCGGCACTGCGGACACGTAGGATTGCTAAAAAATAATTAAACAACATGATTAATTGCTATATAATATTTCCACAGAATATTATAAAATAAAATTAACAAACTAACCTCCTTAGCCATTGCATCAGGCATGGATAGTGAAAAACATGGCCACAACTTGTCGAAAAAATCTTATCAGAAGCGGTAAATGATGCATGACAAATTGGGCAAGAAAAACCCATGATAATAATTGATAAATGCCGGTAAATACTAAATAAAATATTTCATTACTAACCAAGCAAACACCACACAGACACCACGGCACACTGAACAGCTGATGTGCATAACCGCCACAAAACACAAGCGTCTAGAGTCACAATATCACAATGTACACGCCGAACGCGGGAAGAAATTCAAAAAACGAAAACGCGGATTTATGAGGTTATGTTTATCTCTTGCGTGTGGTGTGTTGTCGTGTACTTACACCGTACAAATTATAATCCGACCAAAATACAGCTTCGCGTGTAAATAAATATACGCCACATGCGAGCGCACTGAACAAGTGGCGCAAAAAAAACGACGGTTTTTGTTTTTTGGAACGTGTTTCGAACGTCAAAATACATTGAAGGGCGTAGGGCAGATCAAAATTCATTAATATTTTCCCTATTAAAAATTTCCCATAGATATCAGCTATGAAAAAAGCTCGAAAAAATTCTGAAACGACCCAAAAAAAAATCCTGAAAGCTGAAACAGACTTAAATTCCATCGATATTAGTAAATATTCTTCAAAAATACATGTAGACAAGGTGCATAGTGACAATCGTGGGAAAAATATGTATTTAAAGATGAATAATCATCACCTTACGATATATCAAGCTTTTTGATCGTTTGGCAATGACTAATCATAAATCCTCTTCGGCCAGTGCCACCTGTATAATGCACGAATATCCCTTGATAATTGAAAAAATTCATTGGAATGATAAAATAGGCCTGAAACCCGCGTCCGAAGAGCACTTACTCTTTCATCAACGGGCCAAGCAGGATATTCGAGCCTAAATTTACCCAAAAAAATGGAGATCTCAAAGCAAAAAAGGCTTTGATCCATTGCAATCTGCATCCAAATTGATTATATTCTTACGGAAGACAAATTTTAATGTATCAGGCCCTCCAGGAAACTCAGTTAGCATTTATCACAAGCTTATGCTAACTTTATTTCCTGGTAACTACCTCAAAATAACGCCTAGAGCCTGGGATCCTGCCTACTTAATTAATTCACACCAGAAGACTCGACCTAATTCGCGGCCTACCTATCATATATACCTGAAAGTCGAAAAAATTTTGCAAATTTCACTCACTCTACCCGTAGTGCCCGTGCACCATCACCCATTTAGGAGGAAGAGCATGCATAGCACACACGTATATCCAGCCTCGCTCTGCTTCACACGCAAAAAGCTTGCGAAGCTGAATAATTATTATTATACTCACATGAGACTTTAGTATAAACTAATTACTCAAGTCTCATGTAATTTTTATTTGTTACCAACCGTTATTATTATGCTGCTGATGATAAAGTGACGCTGAAAAGCCTAAAAAAAATTGTTAACAGGATTTTTGCGATCTATGACTCGATATTGAGACGTTAGGCAAAAGTTTATCACTCTTTTTCGATGATAAATCAACTGTCAGGCTCAAGTAATGATTTAATATTCACTTGAAAATCTTAAATAGTAAGTGGTTTTATTTAATTCATGAGAAAAAATGGGTTTATGGGATTTTTCAGGATTAAATTTGCGTGTTGAAACATCGCGAGTGAGCTTGCAGGATTATATCACCGAAAATAGATGATTTACTTTTACGGAAATAATTGAAAAAAAAATTGAAATCTGCACCTGAGCAAAGCTGAAAACCCTCAGCATCAAAAAACCACATCCAAGTGCTTTATTTATCCTCTTATAATAGCTGTGCATATTAATTAACACCAGGATAAGGCTTTTTTTACTGTCACGAATTTTTGCACTGCATAAATCTATTTTTTTACAATTTTTTTCGCAATATTTTAACCTCATATTTCTAAAATTGGCACTTTTGAGTGCATTTCAACTCAAAATTATTTAATCGACAACCCTAACAGTGCAAAAATAGGGAATATATAGTGTCAAATATTGAACAATAGACGTTGGGACCACTCGCCAGTCATCAAGGTCAATTTTTGACAGATCTTGATGAACTGGCGGCCACTATGCACTGTCTGGTAAGGTGGGTGACATAATTACAACCGCATATCCTCGTGTCGATCCTGACCTTTCGTCAACGACATGCTGAGGACCGGAGGGAATAAAAATATAACGATACCCCAAATCCAGCGATAGGCAGCTATTTTCCAGCTTGGCGCCTTTTAGCATCACTATGCTGCACTACTATGCTGTGTAGTCATTGGAGTGTTTAAAAATTGTCATTATAACCAACACACAACACACACCACGCAGAGAGAGACACAAAAATGCCCGCGCAACAACCGACAGACTTTTATACTCGCGATTTTACACTTTTTTTTCGTTCTCACGAAGCACATCTATATCTGAGAACATCACTTCACTCACAACACCATCATTTAGTGTTTATCCAATTGTTTATCACCGAAAACTGCACGAAAATTCACAAATTGTCGAAGCCACGCACTTGGCCAACGAACGTGTCTGAACCTGTCGTTGCCATCGCGGTGATTGACCTTCATTCTCCTCGAAATTCACTGAAATGGCCGCCGTAGCTCCACGATTTTTTCACAATAACTCTACGCACACATAAAGATGTAAATTTTCGATATTTAAAGCTTAAAATTGTGTCTTTTTGCGTTAGAAATTTCGTTCGCGACGAGAGAATATTTCAACGAGAGACATTTTGTGTGTCGGACTGCGGCGGAATAGGAGAAAGTCGTGCGAGAGAGAGATAGACGATGAGACTTCGGAAAATTCCGTCAAAGCCACCGAACGCACCCGAGTATTTATGCATGATTATTTAATTATTTTTAACTTCAGTAAAAATTAAATAAAAAATCGCAAATATTAATTAATCTAAAAACTCAGAAAAAATTCTGCAATAAATAATTTTATACCACCTGCATTGAAAATACATCACCGTGATCCTAGACGATACACACGATGACTGTATGTACACCGGAAGTGATGAGAATGTCGAATAAACATTCTTGGATAAATAATATTTATATTATTATTATAAAAAATCTACAAACATTATTTCTACCATTGTGACGTAAACAACAATACATGAGTACCTGCATAATGTGTCAATTTAACAGAATCGTTCTGAATATATTTTGAAAAAAAAATTACCTCAAAACGCTGCAGAAGATTTTTCCAAAAGTATGTAAAGAGAAAAATCTTTATACCTAAAAAAAAAAACAAGAAACGTACTTATCCAAAAGGTAAAACTTTAAAAGATCTTTAAGACATTAATGAGTAAAAAGTTTTCGATTTACCAGCCATGGAATTAACAGATGCATGGCCAACAGGTTCTGGGCCAGTAAATATTTTGGACCTGGATTTGAGTATTTTGAAAAAAATCGAACAAGATTTGACTACTGAGGAACAAATTTCTATTCTTTTTCTCATTCTACCGGACTCCAAGTGCCTAAACGACATATTGTATGCCTTAAAAACTGAAAAATCTCTGCTCAGTGAATTTGTTTATCGAGTACCAGAGTGGCCGGAAAAACTAATCGAAGCTCTATGTATCATAAAAAATCACCGGATACTAATTAATCTTGGGCTTTCCATTGAACATCAACAGAACATTTATGTGCCTCGAATTCCCAGTATATCATCGAAAATCAATGCAGGAGCAAAAATTTTATACTGTCTTTTTGATCAATTAGACAATCAAAAATTCCAATCACTACTTAATTCCATTTACAAGGATATTCCACGTGATATACGAGTAAAGACAACAAACCTACCAGAAATTCACGCTCTCTACTGGCAAGAAATTGGTCAAATTTCAATAAAACCAGGTATTTCACCCAATAAATCAAATATTATCTATAATTTAATATTAACTAATCTATTCCACAGGTCGAGGAGATTTAAAATTCCTATTAAAGCACCTGAAGGTCCTTGGATTATTCGACAGTCCAATTTACAGCGACATTGAACAATACACCGAAAATGATGCCAAAATACCGACGAATAATCCGGAAAAACTTGAAAAATCCTCCAAAACTACACTGCTCCCATGTAAATTCATCATCAAAAAGGGACTGTGCATTATAATAAACGAAGAAAACTTCCCAAACACAGAGGTAAGAATAAATTACCCTCTCAAAAACACCAGAATTTCCATTAAAACCATAAATTTTTCAGTATGAAACCCGGTACAGCAGCAAAATCGATACTCTGGAGTTGCAAAAAACCTTCAAAGGCCTCAATTTTAACGTTATAACATTTGTGAACGTCAAAGAAGCCGATATATACAAAATTATCGAGCAACATTCGTCGAAAAATCCGGGGAATTACGATTGTTTGACAATATGTTTGCTGAGTCACGGATATTCCGGTGGTTTTATATCACACGATGGCAAAGAAATATCTTTTTCAGCCATTGAAAATCGAATGTGTTCGGATGCTTACCAAGATGCAGTGAAATTGCTGATTATTCAAGCATGCCAAGGTACAACGAAGGCCCTAGCTAAGGAAAAATCCGACTTGACTGTCGATGGCATGCCTGAAAACTCCCAATTGTCGGCAGAGCCCATCGTGGAAAATTACCGATCCTTCTTCCAGTTCGTCTCGACCATGAACAACTGCATTTCTGTGCGCCACAGGCACAACGGTAACGCGGAATATATTTATTTCTGACTTTTCAGTTGAAAAAAGTCTTTAAATTACAGGTTCATGGTTTATTCAAGAGCTCTGCAGTGTTTTGCAAGCGCAAAAAGCCCCGGCAGATGGGATTTCAATACACCAGTGGTCAAACGAAGTTCGTCGAAGGGTGCAGGCAAAGCGCGGTGACTTGGGAGATGGGAAAGTAGTGGCTCAACTGCCAGAATCAAAGGATCGGCTGATTCACGATGTGTATTTCCCTGTGTACAGTGAGAAACATATATTAGCAGGCATTTTTGAACAATTTTAACATTTTAATACAATTACCAAAGAACAATTTAAACCTTAAGTTCTTAATAAATCATCAAATATTTTTGATTAATCGTTAAATTACATAATTTCACTCTATTGCTTTTTATTTCCCTCGCAGGGAATCCATTACAACGCAATCATTGAGCTCTACAAGGGAGAAAAATAGCTTTTAACTGACGATTAAAAGCAATGATGGAAGGTACAGGAAGTATTGATTGGCTAATATGGCATTTACGCAGCTTTATCCTTCACAGTCATTCGTATAGCAAAGGAGTAGACTAGCGGGAACTTGTGCACAGCCAGATAGACCATGCCCAAGTATATAACAATAGCAATTGTGAGGAATAAGTCGAAAATCGCCGGTTTAACACTGTAAACATTCATCACAGTTTTCGTCACATCGTAAAAAACAAACTCAGGATCGCGTTTGTCTGCCGAGTGAAAGGTAGTTCGCACATCAGTCAAGTATCTGGACATGGCCTCGGTCAGGGAGTTTACCAGCGGGTGATTTTTATCAGCCATCAGAGGCACAGCTCGAGACTGTGCCGTCAAGTACCTCAGCCACATGCTCAGAGACTCTTCTGACACCTGTACGGGCGACGAGAAGATCTGCGTGGAATTAATTCTGTACAAACGCCGTGCAAGAGTCTCTGCAACAATCTTTGTGTGACGGTGCAGCCTCTGCACCTGCTCCTCGTGCATAAAATCGAGAATGGACGAGCGTTTGGGCTCGTCATGAGACTTCAGACCCGACAGCGTGGCCGCAGGCAGTCGTCGGATGCTGTATCGCTCGTGTTCCCACGCCAAATTCTCCTCTGCGAGGTTTATTTTCTTGTGTACGCCCTCGACATCAACTCCAGCCGACTCTGCCACACTTGCAAGTTCTTTGTACAGCTGACTGCCAAAGGATCCGTCCTTTGGCGGCTTCGAAACGTGCAGGTAGAGGCTATCAGACGCGGAAACTGCCTCGAGACAGACGACAAACGATGCGTCCTAAAAAAAATTGAAAAAAAAATTAAATTCTGCTTCTAAATGATTTAATTACAATGGAGAAACTTCTTGCCTGAATTGTCGAGCCTTCCAGCCCGTCAAGCTGGTCCTCCAGCCATTTTTTACTCCCATAGTAGTTGAGCTTGCCAGCACCGCTCAGTACGAAGACAATATTGAACTGTGGACGGGATTTGTTGATGGAATAGAGCGCGGAGAAGAGTCGAGCCAGCTCGAGGAGCATTGCCACACCAGAGGCATTGCTTTCGGCCCCAGTGGACTGCTCGGTGATAATACTGCCACTGTCGTAGTGCGCGACAAGCGCGATAGTCGGCAATTTTTCCTCGTTGCCCGTGCCAGACAATTTTCCCTGAATCGTCGCGATTTTTATGTCACTCCGTGGACTTGGCTGGCTGTTGCTCACAATCACCTGGTAGCCACTGGCTGAAATAGCCGCGATTAATGACTGGAGTTCCGAGGATTTGTCGTCGGAGCTGCCGCTCTCGAGGTCCGACAGGATTTCTTGCATGCTGGACTTCCATGGCGAAAAGTAGACAGGGATTTGCACGTTGCCGCTGTTCATTTCTGCTTCTACGGAGATGATTTGCTCCTGCTCCTCGGCTGTTAGGTTGCTCAGGCTCTGGGGTAACATTACGATCAGGGCGCCCGCCTTGTTTTTTATCGAGTGAAACAGCTCGGCAGTGAGATCCGTCATCCGGGCGATAACGCAGTGCCGAGATGTACGCCAGTTATTGAGAGATCTTGCCTCGAGGAGGATCGAAGCACTTCTACAGCCTAGTTAATTAAATGAAAAATTAGAAAATGGGAGGTTAGGTTGGATTAAAAGTAGGTTAAAGGGAATTTTACCGTGAGGAACTCCGTGCAAGTCGTATTGCTGCATTCGATAGACTGGTAGTTCATGAGACGCTGCCACTGGATTCACTGGGGATACTACAATGAAAATCGGTAGTACTATTAGGAGATAATAGGGTAAATAACCCCGACAGAGCTCGGCAAAGCTGTCACACTGCTCGAACCACATTTTTCTGACTTATAATAAATTAAAGTGGACACGTAGGAGCGAGAGTAACTAAGTTACACTGATTAAACTTGGAGGGAGATATGATTTATGTGATAACTAGAGTAGAATTTGTAGATTTTTAGAATGAATCAGTCATTTTCGTTCCATAATCTCTGTCTCTGTCACTTGGCACACTTTTTATTGTCCAACACCTGTCCGCGATTGGAGTATAATTTTCTCATTGGTCCGTATTTCCAGATGCCGCAATCGAAATGACACCACAGAATGTGATGATATCAAGAGTTGTTGGACAAGCTGTTGGACAAGTAGATAACGACTGAGTGCGGCTTATTTTCAAAGATATCCAACTACAATGTTTTTAAAACAGGACTAACAGTTGATCCTCCTCGTCGTCCTTGGCCGCTAATTCAGGTAAATCAAACTTTGACACTTTTTTAACAATGAAATATTTCTCAATAATGCAAACTGTCAACAGATAAATCCATAAAAATATTTGCTCACCTGTTTCGACAATTTCTATCAAAATGATTGATTATTAATTGAAAAAGTAATTTCACAATTCAATTAAACAGATATATATATATATATATATTATTTCAATGTCATATATATTTAAAATTGAGCACTCTTCTCCACGCTGTGTATATATAATAAAAGTTTTTGCTCATATCAGCAATAGTTGAATAAAAATGAACAAAAGTCCTTTGTCTTCCAGCATCATTTATCGATAAAAGTGACCAAAAAAAACTCATATATGCATGTGGAAATTTATCAAAATAAAAAGAACAAAGTCAACAAAATTCTTAAATTCTTTAAGATTCAGATTGTGTAATTATATTATCAAATATCTTTATATATTATTTAATTAATTTATGATGATAATTTATTTTTACGAATAAATCAAAACATTCATATATATAAATCAATAAATTACATCTGTCCCATTAATTTCCACGAGAAACAAAAAATAATAACTAAAATCACTGACTAGATTTTTTTTTTAAACTAACTTCATATTGAATTTTCTCAATTATAAAAATATTTCGGACAATTTATTCACAGGATAAGACTGTTTTAAAAAGAAATAACGAATTTAATTGACTAGAAATCACGTCTTACACTCAAAAAAACCTACGAAATTGTCCAAAACAAAAAAAAAGAGGAGCAAAGAGAAAAAATGTATTTTTCAATTAGTTTTCTTGGCATCAGCCTTATCGTCTTTTGCCTGACCGCGTCCAAAGAGCTTGGCAAGTGAGTCCCAAATTCCACCGAAGAATAAGGCACAAATAAGATTTTCAAACGGTACAAAAGGATCGTGAATGCCAAGCAAAATGGACGACAATTTGAAGTAAACAAAGAATATAACAATGCCGAAATAAACGAGTGCATGTGGCGCAGAAATTAGATCGGTTTTCTTGTCTAGGACAAAGATAATCGAGGCGACCATTGAGGCCTTTGTCGGGAAGCTCGGCTGCATAAATTCCATGGCCGTAGGTGTCCAGACACCACGAATCAGGCGCTCAAATAGCTTTGTAAAGCCTGCACCATTGCCCTTAAGTGTTCCGATGAGAATCATGATGAGATAGGCGTTGGGATAGAGCTTTCCAGCGTGGCTCACGCCGTCATAGACTTTTTTACACCTGTAAGTACAGTTTGACAATAATTTCTAAGCTTCAATTCGTGGTTTAAACAGAAATTACCCACCTGTATATCTCTTTCATTGCCGAACAGATGATTTTTACTGGCAAGAACTTGGCGACCTTGTAGCCCACATCAAACGGCGTATAAAATATACAGTACCTGTGGAAAGTACGTGATTTAGAAGAGTTACAGAGGGTTGATTTGATGAAAAATTGTCGACTTACCAAACCGCTGTGGCCACGTATACTTGAGACGAATTTTTTAACGGTGCCAGAATGGGTTCGCCAAGCAATCCATTGCACAACATGCCTCCAGCAAAGACTACGAGCATCGTCGACAGCCAACATGATACAGGGTGCTTTCTAGAGAATGCTTGAGCGCCTGATATCCCAATCACAAAGGTATTTAAAAATCAATTTAAAGATGTATCACACATTGTGTAGTTCCTGCTAAAAAATCACTGGCTAAAAAATTGAATAATAACTCAGTAAATAAGTGAGATAATGAAAAATGTTATTAAAGTCGAATAATAGGAAATTTAATTATCTACAAAAAATGTCGAATAAATATTTACAATATTTTGCATTATTTTTGAGATTTTTTAAAAAATAAGAATTTTTAAAAATCAGTTATATCTCAAGAACTAATGGAAATATCAAAAAAAATTATTCAACATTTTTTGTAAGAAATTTAATTTCTCATCATTTTAGTCTGATAAAATTTTTTGATATTTTCATATTTATCGAGTTATCGACAAAAAACTAAAAAAAAAAAAAAAAAACACGGAAATAACAGGATTTCCACGGCGTTTAGGTTGAAAAACTTTTTTTAATCTTAATTAAACTTCTTAAAACAAGTTGTAGATACATTAAGATGAATGAAATATAAATAATACTCTAGTTTAAAAAGTATCTGAATCTTTTAGCAGAAACCGTACAGTGTGATGCTTTTAATGATAGAAAAAAATCACCTGAATTTGATTACAAACAGAAATATTGCAGGAAATATTATGATGTACTGTTTATCAAGGTAAAATATACAAAAATAGATGAGGAGCTAGAAGAGCCAACATTAATTTAGCGTAGAAAACAAATAAAATAAAAAATTTAATTGAATAAAAAATTAACAAGTAGTTGAACAACCTTTAAAAACTCGTTCGTTAGTAAAAACTTGTTAAAAAAATTTTAACAAAAATCTTTTTCTGTTCATTGTATATTTTAGAAACATAACTATTACCGTATTTTTTTTAATAGTGATTTTGGACAATTATAAAATGAGATTAGGGAGGAAAACACGTGAATTTAGATTAATTGTGAGTAAATTAATGGTGGAATTAATTTTTTTCAAGTTCACCATGGCTTTTACAGGAGGAAAAAAAATAAAAGTAAATAGTATTTGCATTGGGAAACATGGAAAAAAATGTAGCAAGATTCTTGAGGGAGATATAGAGAGACAGAGAAGCTGTGTGAGGGTAATTTTAAAATTAGAATCAGCTCAGTAGCCGCTTACCGGGTCCTAAATCCTCTCTGACGTGTAGAGCACAGAGTACACAGTGAGCAATATCGAAATACGGGAACATTTTCAACTTTATGACCTGATTGGCCATATCTAGAAATGCCTCGGGATCCATCGTGCTAAGAGTTTATTCAACTGCCCTTCTAGGATTGGTTTTGTCACGGAAATTGATAGATAAGAGGCCAAATGTGGGCTTGATTATTTCCAACACTAATTGTTAGCCTTACCCCAATCATCTGCCAACACACACTGAGTAATGATCAAATCACAGTCACACACATGCAAACATCACGTGAACCATTCTAGATGTCGCAATGAGCCTTTTTTCTCTCGAATGCATTTGCGCATGCTTCGAAATTCGGAATTTGCGCGCTTTTTTCTGACAATGTCATAAATTTCCCATGTCCTTAATATCAAGGACATGGGAAAAATGACAATTTTAAGGATTTTGTTTCAAGATTTCTATCTTGAAAAAAAAAATCAAAAAATTGGAAGCACAGTATGGCCAATGCATTTGTAAAAGTACTGTAATCAAACCTTGTTTCAACTATAATCTAATAATCAATGCAAGAAAAATATAATGGAAAGGAAAAAACATTAAAAATAAAAAATTGATTCTCGCAGTTTTTTTTTTTATTGATTTCAAGAAAATTTTCAATTTTATGTCATTTGCGACGTGATTTTGTGTATATTTACATAAATTCTGTGCAATATTACATTTAAAAAGGGTACATTGAAGACGGAGGAATTCATCAAATGAAGTAATGTGTTAGACACGAGGATAAAAATGCGATTATCGCCTTATCATTAGATATTAATAATATTTTAATTAAATAGAGGTATCTCTTTGACGATCAAGACATTTTTTGTCTCGTATTAGTTTTGAAAATTCATTAAAGTACGTGATTTAAGTTATTTTTTTTTTTGTTATTATCTGTTGAGATTAATTTGTATAATTTTTTGAATGTATAAACTCTTTTAAAAATAAAAAAAAAGAAAAGAAAATATACATAAATAGTATTATACTATTCAACAAAACAATATATAATAAAAGTTTATCAGAAATTATTGTAAAAAAAATTACAGATCTTATATAAAACAACATAAAATCTAAATGAAACCAAAAAATCGATATATAAATATTTAAATGAAAAACAAATTTTAAATTATAATTTTTAACGCTAGACAGATCTTTTTTTTTCTATTTCATGATTTTGAATATAATTCTTCGATATTTTATGTTCTTATTCCTTATTCACTATAAATAATGTAATGAAGATCGAAATTTAAACATTATAAAATTGCTCAGCAATTTTTTTTTGAATTTTAAATTATCAATTAGAATTTTTTATACATCTACCACCATTTTCTTGTGGATATCCGTGTTTCCTACGATCTGAAATCATACAATTTTTGTATGAATAAAAAACCGATGTTTTTAGTAAAATTTTGTAAGGGGTATATCCTTGATGAGATATTTCACAATTTTCGGTTTTTTTTTTTTTTTCACAATAACTTGTTAATAAAACGAGATACATATTTTTCGTTCTCTTTCTCGGTGTTAATGATGTTTTTTCTTGTATAAATATTAAGTGATATGTAAAAACTTACCGAGCAAAATTCTTCAAAACTGATTTTTCCATCTTCATCCTTATCAGCAAATAGTATTGTCTTATCAACAATTTGTTGAAGTTGTGTATCCTTAAGGTTATTGCCCACCATCATTTTCAGCACCTGAAACAGCTCGCCATTGCTAATAAAGCCATCATTGTCCATATCGTAGATCCTGAATGCAAATCGCAATTTACTCTCCTTGTCGCCCTGCTCAATTGACAAAATAGAAATTCACCAAGTACACAATTACATAATTCACAAGGTAGTAAAACCGTATAAAATTAAGAATTATCAACAGAAATCAATATACCTTGACGCTAAATTGCGATACCCCTTGGATAAATTCTTTAAAATCAACCTCACCATTGCCATCCGCATCGAAAATGTCGATGACCCGTTGTACCAATGGATTTTGCTGAAGTTCAGGCAATGACATGAACTCATCGATGCTCAAAGCACCGCTATTGTCAAGATCTAATTTACGGAATCGCTTGCCTAATCTTCTTATTTCATCAGCATCAACTGCAATTACATTGAGTAACGATTAGACCTCTGCATCGCGCCTGATTAACCTCCAAGGCTAGCATCACGCCAAACGAGCAGCTCTCGATATAAATAACTTTTAATAAAATCCACACTTACAGTTTGAACAGAGTTCCATGGGCAGCGAGATTTCATTTCCCTGCAACAACACACACTTTTAATCTTGCTCAATACAATAATTCACACATAACACACCACCGGGAGGGTGAGGGAAGCATTACACATCCAAATATCCCAAAACATTCATCAAAACATCCCAACACACACGCACATCATGCTTCAGGGTTTAATTATTTCATTTCTGATTACTTGCCATTTTGACCTGAAGACGTGGATCTTGCTTCGATCTTTCCCGACAATTTTGTGGAATTGATCAGCAATTCAACTCTCTCTCTCTCTCTGACTCTCTCTCTCGCTGCCTAGGGTGGACGGTGTTTTTCCGCGCATGCGTTTTCATACGCGTACACACACTCAGGTTATGTGTGCCCACTTCGAGCCTTGGAAGGGGTTTTTTAATCCTCCCCTCCGTCCTGTGCGCTGCGATCAACTGATTAACATCGAAAACTAAAAAAGTGAGGTTAGGAATAGTGATACTTGGTGATAGACAATTTTGTGATTAAAAAAGTTGGATTAATTCGTGAAATATCATGACTTCGTGCTTGGAAAATATGCAAATGCCATCGTGTGTGTGGTTTGAAGCTGGTGAGAAGAGAAATGCCATCATGTCGATGATTGCAGGCACTCTGGTAAGATTTTTTGTTTTTGACTCTGTTTATATTGTTTTGTTAAGTTTCATCTGTATTTTTGTTATAATTTCTGATTGTTTTTTTTTGCAGTTTTTCATGGGATGGTGGTTTATTATCGACGCCCACGCAAAGTATCCCGATGAAATGGTCAGTGCTTACCATGTCTGCGGAGTATTTGGAACAATTTCTTTGTTTATGTAAGTACCTATTGTTGGGGAGATAATTATTCAAAGTGCAAAACAATTTATGGGAGTTTTTAAGGGTCAACTTTGTCACAAATGCTCAAATTCGTGGTGATGCATATGACGGAGGATGTTTGGGTGCTCGTGGAGCTCGTGGTTGGCTTTTTCTCGGATTTGTCATGGGTTTTGCAGCTGTAATTGCAGCCTGTTGGATTCTTTTTGCCAATTTTGTTGCTATAGGTATTTAAAAAAAAATCTTTTAAAACAATTTTACAAAAAAAAATCTAACCTCTAAAAAATATTTCAATAGAGGCACCACATCATTGGCCTGGTGTTGGACTATTTCTCCAAAATGTTTTTATCTTCCTGGGATCGTTGACCTACAAATTCGGCAGGTCTGAGGATCAATGGAGCTAAATTCCAACGAAATAATCAAGTCAGATAAACTGTTGCATTTTTGTAAAGGTCAATTTTAAGTACTAAGAGATAAAATTGATAAATAATCCCCATTACATATTTATTTGATAATCTAAAATTTATATATATATCTCTATATATATCCTCGTACATACGTGCAACAATAATAATTAATTGCCTTAGTTTTACATTTATGCATAATAAATTAGAAAAATAGAAAAAGAGATTATTTACAGTCTTTTTGTCTTTACAATACTTTTTAATAATTATTCTTAATCATATAAAAACGTGAATAGGATGACAAATAATGAGCAATTATGTTCGATTAATTCACGATTATCTTAAAGGACTGAATTTACATAAGAAAATGCATCACAATCAAGTACAAAAAAATTTTTACGCTTCAGCCTTTAATTATTATTCACCTATGGCAATTTTAGCTGAGAGCACTCATGTGGCCACGTATTAATACTGAGGATTCGGTGAATTACGTTGAAAATTGCCCTGTTGAGCTTGATTCTGTTGTAGCGGTCCGGGGCTAGGTCTTTGCTCGCGATACGAAGCGAGGCCTCCGGGGCCACCGTGTCCAGATGGTGGCGGTGGTGGAGGTCCAGTAATTTTCCCATAATTACCACGATTAGAGCCTTGATAGCTGCCATAAGCTGAATCGTCGCTCCGTCGAGATACGTGGCCGTACATGCTCTCAGGTCTCCTGGGATTGGAGTTGATCTCGACGGGTGGGGGTTGAGTTTGACTTGGGGGCGAGTGTGACGGTTGTGGCTGAGTGTTTTGCGATGCCTGCGACGACTGTGGACTGGGTGCAGGAGCTGGGGCTCGGGCGTAGATGCTGGAGCCCGTGGTGATGCCGTAAATTCCATTTTCGCGCGCGCTCAGACTCGTGGAGATGCCGCGGATGCCGTAGATGCTCTGCGTGCACTGCTGCAGCTGGTTTTGCATGTTCTGGTTGGTGCTGTTGTGGTTTTGGGACTGGGTCGGGCCGTGCTGGCCCGGAGATGAGCTTGGCGCGCCCGGCAGCGGCTCGCGCGCTGGCGGACCCGATGCCGAGCCCAATCGCATGTGGTAGAGGCTCTGTGCTGGCACTAGGGGCCCGGGTTTAGGGATGACGAAACCGTCACGTGGCGAGGAACTCGATTTTGCGTAGACGCTCTGTGATCGGTTGAGATTTGCGCGCGTCAACGGCGGCGATTTGCAGTAGAGCGATTTCGTGCCGCCGTAGATGGATTCTACGCGTTCGATGGCTGTTGGCGGTGCGGAATATATCGAGGCGGATGCTCCGGCCACTGGGCGATAGGTCGCGTAGCCGGATGGGAACTTTGGGCCCGTTGGCTTGTCGAAATCGTCGTAGGCGTCCTCGTCCGAGCGCATCGACGAGTTGTCGGCGTCGTCAATGTCATGCGAGTCACGCGAACGCTTGGGACGAAGCACGTACTCGTGCACTAGGGCTGATAGTATTGCTCCGGCTATTGGACCCACCCAGAATATCCATTGATTCGCCCAGCGGCTCAGTAAAAATGCTGGGCCGAGCACTCGTGCTGGGTTTAGAAAAGGATTCTGCAAATATTTGAAAATTAGTTGAAATTAAAATAAATAGGCTAAAATTTTATATTAAAAAATATGTATTTCAAGAATGCAAAAATGCATAATGTTATAGTTTTAAAAAATTTGCGTGAAAAACAAAATTTTTTGAATTTGATTTTTTGAAATATCTCGAAAACAAAGCAAAATACAAAAAAATTTTATTCAATATTTTTTGTAGAGAATTAAAATTCCAATTATTTCAGTCTAATGAAATTTTTCGTTATTTCGCGTAGTTATCGAGTTATCGGCAAAAAACGAAAAAAAAAAAAAAATTATGAAAACTCAAATTACCGAGAGATGTTTGATGGAAAAAATTTTTTTCTACATTAAACATCCTGGAGAATATTATTTTAGGATTAAGAAAAAATTATTGTTTACCTTGACGAGCGTGGCAGAGGTGTAAGCTGCTGCCAAGACGCCTCCGCGTCTCGACATGAAAAGCGACAAATTTCGCGGAGTGTCCGCGGCAAAATGCGCGAGAATCACCACCATGGACATGGTAATCTCAATAAGTAGCCTCTCCACTGGCGATCCGTGAGGGTTGAACTGTATAGGATCGTTACGTTCGAAGACACTGCCAAGACAAAAGAATATTTATGCGATTAGAAAATTTATGTTCACATATGGTGTGATGGTGATAGGTAGTGGGAAGCCAATAATTCTTAACCGCAGAGAAAAGTCATTACCCCTGTCGCGCTCCAGGGCAAAAATTGAATAGAATAATAATAAAAAACCCCTGGCAGCTATAATGTTTATATTAGCAGGAATTCTCATGGGTGTTCATCGGCCCCTTTGTGACAAGAGTCACCCAATTTTCGGGGTCACGAGTGTGGCACGACCTCGTGACACGCGAAAATCGCCCTCAAATCATTTATAACGATCAAAATGGATTTAAAAAAAATTAATTTATCATTTTTAATCCACTGACACTTATTTTATTTTTTATTTTAACAAATTTTTTTATTATATCGTGCTTTAAAATTAACAATTACTTGAAATAAATTTTTTTGTATCTTCCCTAGTTTTTAAGAAATTCGAGTTTTTTTTTTCAAATTTTTTATTTTAAAAAATATCTCAAAAACAAAGCAAAAAATCGAAAAATTTTATTCGACATTTTTTATAGGAAATTTAATTTCCTATCATTTTACTCTTATAACATTTTTTGTTATTTCGCTTATTTACTGAGTTATCAAGTGATTAATACAAAAAAAAAGTAATATCTACTTTTTTGGCATCAGTGATACGAAAAAAATCATTAATAAAAATTTTAATTGATCAATGACTGATAAAAAAAACAAAAGTACAGTAAAAAAATGATGAAACTGATGGGTTATCTGTTTCAAAAATTGATCATATGTCCTGTTGAAAATAAAAATAGAAAACACTTGACTCGAGTGTGCCAACCTGTGCCCCATTTCCGCGATTCACACGATTGAAAAACCCACCCGACGGAGGGTAAAAGTTCGAAGGGTGAAAGGCGCTCCTCCCCTCTAGGGGGAGGTTTTTTTTCGAGATCTAATGGTGGTGGTGAAACCATCGAGTGTCTGTGATACACTTTAAATAAATTTCAAATAGACTTTGCACACGAGGGGGATACTACCTACCCCCGTGATATCACGTTTAACGAGCTATTGATACTCATCCCCTTGTGTTGGAAATGTGGTCAAACTCGATATGGAGCACTTGCTACAGGGGAAAAAAAAAATTCTCCGCCCTGAATTCCTTCAAGATAATTTTTTTCTTTTTTTTTTTTAATGTTTTGCGGTGGCGAAAAAATCTCGAGGCGGGCCCTGATGGGAATAATTCACAGGATAATCACTGTGTAATGGCATACACACGTCCGATACGCGTGCCAATCGCTTTGATTGACCATTATAAAATTTCGTGGGAAGATTTGGGGCGTTGTGCATCAAGTGCAATCATCGTGGGAGCGTTCAGATGCTTAAATCCACTCTTAAAGCTTATTTAAACGTGTAACATCACTAAAACATCATGGCTTACAACTCCTAATAGACTTGTAGACTTTCTACCCTGATAATTCGCATGACAATGCATTTTTTAAATGTAAAAAAAAAATTTTTTCTCTCCAAAAATGTCTGGGCAAATCCTCGCAGGATCGTCTTTCACATCATGGATGGGCATTATTCCACTGTTATGTATGTGTGCTAGATTTCTGAGGGAATGGACGCAACTTCCCGCACACGAAAAAATATATATCACGTGTGTATGTATGAATATAAGTGAAATACCGAGCAGGAAATGGGAGAACATGTTTAATGCCGCTTTTTGTTGGTCTGGTGCGTGTGAAATACGACGACATCCGCGAGTCCAAGGTGGTTTTTATCAAATGTGTGACACTGTGGACCACGTCGAGAATATGGAGAGAAAGTTTGCTGCATACAACTTGTGCGAATAAAAAATTACTTCCATTTTTCGACATTAGGTTGAGTAAAAAATTTTTTTTCACTGAAAAAAAAAAAATTATCTCGTCCAATCGCTGCTGTGAAAAGTTTTTTCAACGTTTTAAACATCATTTATTCAATTAATTGTTTTTTAAACATGAAAAATCATTGATTTATTCATTTTTAAGATATTTTTTTAATGAATTTTATGACGATAAACTCTTGGGTTGAAAATTTATTGCAAAATTTGACTAGAAATTTTTTTCCAACAAATTATTGTGTCCTACAGGATGAATAAATATTGAATCAGGTATCAAAATTCTTCTGGGCCCATCATCAGTTTGAAATCTTTTATATTTTACCACTGAAGCCTCTTTTCGTACGACGAAAGAAAAAAAAAAAAAAGCGTGGCCTATACAACTAGAAGAAGCAGCTGCAGAGGAACCAGACAAAGTTTAAAACCGAGATGATCCTCTCTACTGCTTGCCCCTGAATTTTTATCCGCGGAAAGTGGGGTGAGGAGACACGTGCCGGCCACATGTTGCTCACGAAATCTCGAGCGCGTCTTTTGACAAAGGATGCACGCGGCCTAGAAGCAGATTTTACAAACAGGCAGATGTTTTAACATAACGCGATGCACGAATTATGTATGTCTGCACATTGATCGTCGCACCTTTGCGCCATTATCCTCGATATACTCGCCCCCAACGAATCTGCCGTCACTCCTTCGGCCCCCTTTAATTGCCAAGTCGTCGTGATGCACCAACCCCACGTCTGAATGTAGCCAGGGGAGCGTTAAGACGCCGAGCAGAAGATTGGAACACGTGTGTCGACCATCTGCCGCGCGTCTAACGCGACCACGCAGGTTCTTCAAATCTTCGACTTTTGGAGGAAAAAAAAACGTGTTTATCCACATCAAACGATGGTTCATCAGTTGTGATCTGTGCTGGGGCTGTCTGAGCTCTGGCTTAGGGTCTTATTGAACTCGCCAGTGACGTCTCATATCGCTCGACTCCTCGAAAATGCTCCAATATGCACTGGAGTGATATTGCTGTCAAGAAACGTCACAGGGAACGTCTTATTTTGCTAATATTTCGAAAAATACGGGGGCTATCAAATTTTTGGATAGAACCTTTTTTGTACACAGGAAAATAATCTACAAAAAAGGTTTAGTAAAATATTTTCATAATTCTTATGGTTTTCCAGATATTTTTGAAATAAATATACTTCGTGAATTGATGTAAAATAAAATCATGACATAATAGATTTTTTTACTATGAAATATATCTCAATAACCAGGCAGTTTATCGAAATTCTCTTAAGAATCTTTTTTACAGCCAAAACATTTATCTACAAAAAAGGTTCTGTGTAAAATTCCTGTAATCCTTACGATTTTTAAGATATTTTGAAAAACGTACACTTATCTTCAAATTAGCTTTAAAAAAACACGATTTTAAAAGGGTATTTTTCTTTTTAAAATATCTCAAAAACCACAGAGTTTATCGAAATTTTGCAAAGGATCTTTTTTATAGCCAGAAAAATGATCTACAAAAAAGGTCCTTAGTAAAAATTCCGTATCTCTGATAATCTTTGAGATATTCGTAAAAGAAAAAAATTGTTATCTCTGATGATGAATGTAGTATCATAGAAATCAGTTTTTGAAAATCGAAATCAATTTGTTAGTCAGATTTCGGTATTTATCGATGGAAATGAACCTGAACGGGAGGGTTTATGTGGAACGCATCCGGTTGTGACGACCTCACTGGGTCTAGTGAGAGCACCTGCATCCTCACAGCTGTTTCCTCAACTCGGTGGTCGACAGCAGCAACCACCTTGATATACATTACAACTGTCATGTGATTATACGTACGAATCTCCTCAAAATTTCATACAATTTTCATATGCGAGTTTTTTTTATGTTGCAACACGACTTAAATCCCTCATATACTCTGTCGTCTAGTTAGATTAGTGGTCTGACAGATGCAAGAATACTCTCTGTGCTGTCGTTTTTATTTTTTTTTTGTCCCCGGGGTCTCGAGACTCAGTGCTCCCCGGAGACAATTGCGGAGCGCCCTTGTATCAAGTCCAAAGAGACGTGTGGCGTTATAGTAGCGTATATAGTTAACTAGAGCATTGTTCGATTATTATTTCGGTACATATCGCACACTTGTTATACTCTTTGTCAGTTTGCTCAACTCATATGGAGATTCTCGGCTCATGGTGCCCCTAAAAAACCGTAAGACCGCTTCTATTGACGAAAATCTCGTAAAAACTGCCTGATTTTTTTGATGAAAAAAACATAATCTTTTTACTAAATAATCAACCCTGCTCCGTACGATAAAACGATTTTTTTTGCAGATTTTCATAGATAATTTTTTCAATCATAAATATCTCAGTAATTATAACAGTAAGGATAATTTTGGTTATTATCTTTTTTCTAGATCTTTTTTTTCTCTACAAAAAATGTCTTATGAAAAATTATCGTAAAAATGATATTTATTGAGATATTGTCAAAATAAACGTGACGCTCCGATAATTTTTTTTATATCATCCGAAATAAGAAGCAACATTTTCAATTTAAAATAACTTCATAACTGTAGCAGTTACAACAACTTTACATAAGACCTTTTTTGAAGATTATTTTATTTCCTATAAAAAATGTCGAATGAAAAATTGCTGTAAAAACGATATTTATTGAGATATCGTTAAAGGAGTACATGACCCTCCGATAAAACCGATGATTTGGTCGATCGTAATGCCCGGAGAACCTTCGGTGTTTGGTCTTATCTCCTTGGAGATAGCAGGGAGACTCAAGAACTGTAGGGCCATACAAAGACGTCAGGAGCCAAAAAAAAAAGTTTCAAAGTGGCGAGGTGGAGGAGGAGGTGGAGCAGCTGCCGAACGCGCGGACTGGCACGCGCACGCACACGAAGATGATAAAATACACACGTGTGTCGTCATACAAGTGCTCAGGTATGCCGGTCCACATATGTGCGTGTAGGTAACACATCAGCATGAGCCTCTCTGATGTATTTTCTTCTTTGCTTCTTCATTCTCGATGGCTTTTTGGTCCAAAACATCTGCGCCAGCTGCATGCCTGCGTCGGCGTGTTTCTCTCCTCCTCCTCCTCCTCCTCCTCCTCCTTGTGTTCCAGCGCAAGAGGCAGGTGCTCGCGTCGTCATGCACACACTCTCTTCGTCACATCTTCCCGTATAGCTTTCTTTGGCTCTTTGTCCCCCTGTTGCACACACATATTTCTGATGCTCGCTCTTTTTACCCCAGCCGCGCCAATTACGCGTGCCTTTCTCTGCCCGGCTTCATTTCATCTACTCAATCATTATCATCACTTTCCTAGCCATCACACAGAGTTTTTAATCAACTCTCTGACAATGGAATTTATTCCAAGGTATACCTACACATTGCAGATTCGATCCGGAGAAAGTTGATGATTTTACGTGTACTTACGGTAAAAAAAAATATATTTAGGGTGCAGCTGTTATCCCGTAGGATAAACAGAAGTTGTCAATTATTTGAGAATAAAAAAAAAAAAAAACAATTTTTTAGACATGCTTTTCACGATTTTTTTCTTTTTTACAAGTTGAAATAAAATTATCGAATTTTTTTTCTTTTTTCGGGGGAGGGGGTATTTAAGTGTTGTTAAGTGGTTTATAGTGACCAGTGGACTATGAGATGAAGAAATATCGTGTTTTCTAATGCTAGAATACGTACAATGTTATTTTTTTTTTGTTAATCTTTAGATAATTCGGTAAATAAGCGAGATAATGACAAATATTATTAGAGTTAAATGATAGGGAATTAAATTATCTAAAAAAAATGTAGAATAAATTTTTATAATATTTTGCCTTGTTTTTGAGATATTTTAAAAAATCCAAAATTTTTTAAAAACTAAGAAAAATATAAAAAATTTGATATGACATTTTTTTTATAGTAAATTGAATGTCTAATTATTAAATTTTAGTCATTTTTTTATTATCTTGTAGATGTACCGAGTTATCATCAAAAAACAAAAAAACAAACACGAAAACTGCTAAATTTTTGCAAGAATCCCTCTTAAAAAACTTGCAAAAAAGGATTTTAAAAATTTTTTCATCTCAACCAAATGTTCTAAAACTTATCCTACATATATGGGTTGATGAGAAGAAAAAAAACTGGCACTCACCCATTCAACATTGCTGCACCAGCAAGACCACCGCCGCATTGAGCAGCAACATACAAGGCAGCTCGAAGGGGAGATATTTTCCTCGAAAGTGCGAAGGCTATCGATACTGCTGGATTCACATGGCCCCCTAAAAAACATCTCTCATAAGCAATATATTCAACTTTATATTCTTTAAACAAATCCATATTTACGATCTACAAAAAAATACAAACACAAATAAAAAATGTTGATTTTACTGATTATAAAATATCTCAGACCTTTTTACGACTTGAAAAAATTTTTTTTTACTTCTAAATCAAATTTTTCAAGTGAAAAAAATTTTTAGAATAAGAAATTCCATATTTATTAAATTATTTTCTAAGAAAAAATGTTAAAAATTGTTTTTTTTTTTTACCACTGATATGGCCAAAAATGAGATTTATCGCAGCCATAGACACTCCGGCACTGATAGCAGTTCCCAAAATTTGAAATACGTGATTTCCAGTGCCATAAACAAAACAGGAAGTGGCAGCACCAAGAACCGTAACGAGCAGGAGGAATGTTGCGAAACATTCGACCCCAACAGCTCGCCAAAGTTCGAGACTTCGAGCCTCAGTAGACATGGGAGTTCTTCGTTGTTCATTGTGGTCCTTTGCGGCCTCGTGCAATGTTGCAATTTTGGATAATAGACTGACAATATGTGCGTCGACATCACGAGATAATTCAACGGTCGCCATGTCGACTGTTTTACAACTTTGGGCGCAAGTTTTAATTGGGTAAATTGGACACACTGTCACACACGAAGAATGCACGTCAATGAGTCTTAATGAGACCTAATTGAAGAGCATTAGAGCTCTAGCTGAACAAAGACTTTCCGCGCTGATGTGCATTTATTTATTTTTAATTTGAACCGGAAAATTGTCGGATTTTTCACTGATTCTACCGTTTTTTACTTGAAGTTTGTCGTTCGGACTGGAGACTCGACGATGTCGCCGCTGCGGCAACGCGCTCTCGAGTACGGGAAACCGCCGAAACAAGTGGCGGTGATCATCTGCCTGACTCCTGGTGAAGACACCCCCACCTTAAGCCCTCTCGATCCCCCCACTCAACAACCACCTCCACCACTGGGCCGCGACTAATCTTCATGCTATTCAACTGCTACTGAGTATTATTCATGTTTCAATCCTGGTTAACATATCTAGAATGCATTTTAAAATAATTGGTTTTAAAAAAGTTACTATGAAAAAACAGTGGAAATCTTGGAGTTTTCGTGATTTTTTTTTTAGTTTTTTGACGAAAACTCTGTAAATATTCAAAATAATGCAAAATTTCATTAGAGTTAAATGATTGGGGATTAAATTTCCTATCATTTAATTTAAGAAAAATTTTTTGTTATCTCGCTTATTTCCCGAGTTATTGAACATTAATAAAAAAAAAAAAATGTGTGCTCTTTTGCATATTATAATGACGGGACGTGTTCAGCAGTAATCCACCCATTACAATGCATTTAAATTCTCTTAATTAATTTTTCTTTCTCAAAAGAACATTGAAAAAATTATTCTCACTAAACGTATTCATAGTGCAGAGCATATTAATCTCAATGTTGACGATATTTTGGAGGGACTGCGTGAAATTAGAGATGATTGACGTTAATTAACGTCATTAACGATAATGGCGCGATAGAACAATTATTCCATTTATTAACTAAGAAGTGTAGGCACGTCAGTAATCTCTATCTTCCGTCGTCTGCCGACAATTATGATATTATATCATCTATAATTAATGATTCACCATCAACCCTCGCATTAAAATTGACTCTCCCTAAAATTTTTCCCACGAATCATCAAATATTAATTTTCCTTTTAATTTTTTTACAATATTTAATTAATTCACGTATCGATTGGTTAATTGAAATGAAAGTTTTTTTTTGCGGGAAATTCAAATGCCGCCAAGTACCGCCATCTTGTGAACGGCGCACCAACTTAAAACCGCTCAAAGGTGTGGCGCGCGCGTGAGTGGGAGAGAGACGCTGGATCAACTTCTCCAGTAGCATTATTTGTACATACGCGAGTGTTTTTATGTGTATCGTGTTCCAGTTTTCACTTGTCCAGTGCATGTTCAGTGAGTGTCTGGCGGTGGGTGCGAGTAATGGCGGCCTCTAAAGGGCACGTCACACTATTTTATTTTGTTATACTATTCGTACTAAGTGATTGCCAACAAAATAACCAATACTACGGCCGACCTGGTGTTTACATACCGCCTGGAGAACCAGGCTACCAGACCTACGTGCAGGGTGATCGAAGGTATGGCCACCAGCCCGAGTACTTGAACCCTCTCTATCGAAATTCTCCTCGTGGGCCAAACGACGCATTTCACGAGGTAAGTAAATCATCACATCTTTAACCAAACGCCCTTTTTATCGCACTTAATCGCGATGAATCACACACACACACACACACTCTGCAGACTCCTAACCTGACTCATCCCGCGTTTGAAAGTAAAAGTCACATAATTATCGAGCAATGTACACGTATTTCCGCCTGAACCACAATATTATTCTGTTGACAGGATGACACCATGCAATCCCAACTGCCAGGCATTCTCGGAGCCTGGCGAGATGATCTGCAGGGCCGACGACGGGGAGATTACAAGCGATTGCAGGCCGACCGAGATGTTTTCGTGCGGACAAACTACGGCCAGGTACAGGGCTTTAAAGTGGCTATGTACGACAACCCCGAGGCACGCCACAAACCCTGGGACGTGAACGTCGAGACGGTGACGAGAATAGCTAAAGTATTCCTCGGTATTCCCTACGCAATGCCACCAACGCTGGACGGAAGATTTAAACCTCCACGATCACACAGGCGAGCTATTTCATGCTAATATCCCAACAAATCCTGAGAATTAAGATTTTGCGTGGTTCAGGGGCTGGCAGCTGATGCAGGCGGTTGATTGGGGCCCGGCGTGTCCTCAGCCGAGCCACTACACGGGTGCGACCAAAGGAATTCGCGACGTCGACGAGGACTGTCTTTACTTGAACATTTTTATGCCAGAGGAGCCGCGAGCCAAGCTCTACCCCGTGATGTTTTACATCCACGGCGGGGATTTCATCCACGGAGCGAGTAATCTCTTCCCCGGTCACATGCTGGCTGCATTTCACGACGTTATCGTCGTCTCGATCAATTATCGACTGGGTGCGCTTGGTTTCCTCAGCACCGCGGACGAAAACAGCCCGGGAAATTACGGAATTCTCGACCAGGCAATGGCTCTGCAGTGGGTCTACGATAATATCATAAGTTTCAACGGTGACCGGGACGCCATCACGCTGTTTGGGCCCGGCGCCGGAGCCGCGAGCGCCGGGCTGCTCATGGTCGCGCCAAAAACGCGACACATGGTCGCCAAAGTGATTGCACAGTCTGGCTCAGCTGTGGCTGATTGGGCGCTGATTATCGACAAGTACCGGGCGCAAAATACGTCGCGAGTCTACGCCCAGGCACTCGGCTGTCCGATCGACAGCAGTTATAAGCTCGTGCAGTGCCTGAAAGACGGGCGGAGCGCTTTGGACCACGGAAACTCCGAGATTCAGTCACAAGTTGGGTTGTTTCCGTGGGCACCGGTTCTCGACGTGAACTTCACTGTGCCGCGCGACGACTGGTACGATGACTGGCGTGCCTCCGACTGGAAATTCTTCCCGGAGACGGCTGAGGAGAGCATTCGCGCTGGGCGCTTCCGGCGAGACATTGCCTACATGGCCGGCGTGACAACGCAAGAAGCTGCCTCGATCGTTGCCAATAATGAGACTCTCAGGCGACGCGACTACAAATTCGACACAGAGATGTTCAATCAAAAAGTCTGGGAGCTTGTTCTGCGGTATAATTACACTCTGAACCCTCAGGGAGTTTATGATGCCATTCAGTACATGTATACCTACTGGCCGGATCCCAGAAACGTCACTATGATTCGCGAGCAGTACATCAATTTGCTTTCGGACTTTCTCTACGTGGCGCCGTGGAGCAAAATCGCGCAACTGCTCGTAGAAAGAGACGTTCCTGTGTATCTGTATGTGCTGAATACGACGATTGAAGCGCTAAATATGACGTACTGGCGACGTGTTCCGCATGATGTTGAGCACCTCTGGCTCAGTGGAGCACCATTTATGGACAAGGAATTTTTCCCGGAGATGCTGCGTGTTGATCGCGATGCTTGGACCTTCAACGATCGGAACATGAGTCGATTTTTTATGAAAGCTTATGCGAATTTTGCTACTGATGGAAATCCTACCAAATCGCAGATTCTCGGGCTGCACTTTGAGGTGGCGAAAAACAAGCATTTGAAGTATTTAAACCTCAACACGACGTTTAATAGTTTGATTATGTATGATTATCGGCGATCAGAAAGTGCTTTTTGGTCGTATTATATTCCAAGAGTTGTTGGACGCATTGTACCAAGGTATCCACCAGTGACTGAGGTTAGTTGGGTAATTTAAGGTGTTTTTTAAGGGTGATTTTGAGGTTGATTGTATGTTTTAGTTCTGGTGGGAGCCCAAACAGCCGTTGCAGATTGCATTTTGGTCCGTCTCTGCTGCTTGTCTGCTGCTCATCGTTTTGTCTGTGGTTTGTTGTATGCTGTGGCGCAATGCCAAAAGGTAAGCAAAAGGTAAAATGATGTTATTAAAATTTGAGCTTAGCCACAAGGGTTAAAATTGGATCTACGGGAGTAGAGGAATGTTGTAAGCATGATTTTTCAAGGGATTCTAATATTTACGTATTTTTTCCATTCAATGCTATATCAGCGATGTTAGAGCTGCTCGAAAGTATGCAGGTATTATAACTAATCTCTCTTTTTATTTATAATCACAAAATTATAGCACCTCTATTGCATTGATGTGACACTTGTTAGACACAGAAAAAATAGAGAAATTTAGTTATTTTTAAAAATTACGGAAAGGACTAAAACATTTGACGGGCTTTATACATGATTAAAAATCAATGTTTTTGTGAAAAACTAAAAAAAAAACGGTTCACATTGACTGTTAATCCGCGGTTTTTCATAAAAATTCATGGCGGTAGTTGAAATTTTCGTACAATCTATATCATTTTTGCATGGCAATTGGTGAAAAAAAAAGGTTCAGGTGTAAATATAACTTTTGTACCAAGTGCTTGCGTAAAGTGGTTGTTTTATATTGTCTGTATAAAGGGCGTAAAGGACGCTATTAATACCTATTAATTGTTTTTTCATGCGTACTTTCAATTTCTTACATTTTATGACCTCGACGCGTACTTACTCTCTCTATATTCGCGAGTATGTGGAGCATACTCACTTTCAGCTCGTCCCGCAGCTTATCAACCTTCACCACTTTCTTTGCACCTGGTACAAAAAATCCAATATACCATGCCAATGGCGTAAGTCTGCTGTTGAACGAGCAGAAAGGCCGAGTAATCGCCCTTTTTTACGTCCTTGATGGACAGCACTTTTTTAATATGAATATGCGTTTTAAATTGATGATTTTTTCATAGACAATCTGATCACTACTATAACGGAGACATCCTGATGGTACGAGACGACGAGCACTCGTCGGAGGGAATCGAGAATCTAACTCGAGCGTCAAAAGAAAATGTTTATGAATATCGCGATACATTGCCGTTAAAATCGCAGAAACCTAAGCAGACTAATGTAAAATTGCAAGAACGTCTTGCACAAAATCGTAAGTTTAGTTCAACACCGTCGTTGCGTACAAATTCAAATATTTCGTTGAAAGACATGCGCACCGAAGGTTTTATCACAAGTTCACCAAATGGTCATCATCATCAGGCTAAGCCGGAAAAAGCTGCCAGTCAATCCACACTTACTAAAGGAAAATGTAAAACTCAAGTTATTCAAGGTATTCCACAAACTGCAGTTTAAGAATTTCACAGTAGGTTATATATCTGACAAATGGATGAGTGCCTTATCGAACATTGTCAAAATAACATTTTTGAATTTTTCATACACGATAACGATTTTTTAAACATTTTCGTGATTTTTTTTTTTTATTTCAGTTTTTTTTATGATAACTCGGTAAATATTTGAGATAAAACAAAAAATTGGTAGAGTTAATTAATTAGGGATTAAATTTTCTAAAAAAAATGTTGAATACAATTTTTTATATTTTTACTTGTTTTTTAAGAAATTTTGGATTTTTTAAAATTCTTATTTTTTTAAATATCTCAAAAACAAAGCAAAATATCGAAAAAATTTATTTGACATTATTTGTAGGTAATTAAATTTTCTATAATTTAAGTCTAGTAATATTTTTCATTATTTTGCTTATTTACAGAGTTATTGACATTTTTATATATGTTCATTTGTCAGATGTCAATAAAAAATAAATTCTGTCAAGTTTTGACCAATGAGGGACCAATGAAAAGTTCTCTATAATTACTCAATGATTCGCAGATACATGTAGATTGATCTCAACAACGAATCACGCACCATTTATTTATAGAAAATACTTTTAAAAATCAGTACTAGATATTTTTAAGTTGCGTTTCGTCCTATTTCTTCATTTTATTTACGTAATATTACGTGAAATGAAGATAATAAACCACTCCGTCCATCGAAACAGCTAGTTAGTATTAAAATCATATATATACAACAAAACGATAAGTTTGTATAGTAGATAATAAATCTAAAAAAAAAAAAGGAGAATCAAATTTATATGAGATAAAAAAACCATGGTTGTTTATTATAAGCATTACCGGTCATTTTTTATGTATTCCATGCCTTAAATTGTAATATTAAACGGTGCAGGATATACAAAATTCAAATAAGATGGGATACATTATTTGATATATTTTTTTATTTTTTTAAAAACTAGTCACAAGATTGTAAATCTATGGACGAAAAAAATTTCGGTTTAATGTATGAAAAAAAATTTCATTTTACAAGTATCCCATTTTGTAATAAGCATGATTTATTGTTTAGAATTATTCAACACAGAGGCAGAATGCATAATGCATCAACAAAATGTGTTCTATTAGTATTTACAGTTATTACTAACTTTTGATAAATGACAAATACACCTTGTTACCGTTTTTATAAGATCAATAACACTCAATAATTATATATTTCATCATAACAGAGATTTTTTTATACGAAAAAAATATATATATATATATATTATACCATTATATGTAGATGCATAACTTAAAATACAAAATATCGAATTATCAATTTTGTTTTCAATCACAGGGAATTCAAGTGGAATTGTTTATTAAAAGTAATAGCTAATATTACAGTGAATTATTATCAAATAGTTGTAGATTATACTTTGGATTTTTCTAGTTTGATGGATATATACCTTTAAAATCTGGGGTTAAAAAAAAACGACGAAATTTTTTTTATTCTATAATATAACTGAGGGAATAGAATCTAACGATCGTTTGAACAAAATTGTTATCTTTCATTTGGTCACTGTATAAAAATAGACAAAAAATTGTATGTTCTCGCCGAAAACCATCGATTGAACTCCGTTCAGTATCTATCGTGAGCTCGACTTGTCGTTTGATAGCAGATTGCCTTTCTCAATCTTGATTTATTGTTGAAATAATGAATTCTCAAGTGCTCTATGTTTTTTTACTTTTTATCTTGACTCTGAACCATCAGGTAAAAAATTGATTGTTATTAATTAGTAAAATAGTAATTTAAATTTTTTAATTCAATTTTGTGATTTTTTTTTTTTGTTTTTTGGAAATAACTTGATAAATACGATAGATAGCGAAAAATGTTATTAATGTTAAATTACTGGGGATTTAATTTTCTACAAAAAGTGTTAAATAACTTTTTCTCTCAAAATTTTTGAGATATTATTAATTTTTGAAAATTTTCATTTTTCAAATATCTGGAAAATGAAGCAAAATACAAAAAAATTTTATTCTATTTTTTTTGTAGAAAATTGAATTCCCAATTGTTTAACTCTCATAATATTTTTCGTTATCTTGCTTGGTTACCGAGTTATTGTCAATAAACAAAAAAAAAATCACGAAAATAGCAAAGATTACAAAAGTCAACGATCTCTCTTTAACAAATTTGACAAAACAAAAATTTTTTTCTCTCTTTTAAACATCACAACTCTCAATTTTAATTATGATTCAACTAGGAAAAAAAAACCAATTTTTTAGCAGACTGATATAATTGTTACAAAAATCATTTTTAATCAATTTTTCTTTAAAATCAGAAGAAAAAAAATTATACCATTTTTTGACATTAATTATACAATATTTATTAACATGATTTTTTCATTTAACGTTTAATAAACGCTCTTAATTATTTTTTTTTTATGTTTCAAAAATTAAAAATATTTCTTCACAACTTTTATTGTTAACAAGTTATAAAAAGCTTTTTAAAAAAACGATACTTATCGTTTTAAAAGCCCATTAAAAATCTATTAAAAAAGACCACAAAAGTCTAAAAATAACTACAATGGACAATGAAAAATCACATTTTGAACTTTAGAAACAAAAAACCGGACGATTACTTTCAATAAAAAATCTACTATGTACCTTTTTAACTAAATTACAAATTTTTCTTCCTTTTTTCAGCAATTTTTGACTAATGCTGCAGCAATATATGACGATTATGACGAACATTACGGTAAATTAAATGTATCATAATATTATTAAAACAAAAAAACTCTGAAAATTAAACATATCACAACGGCATAGTTATAGAAAATCCGGACACAAAATGTGACGCAAATGAGCATAAATTATTCTTCATTCCAAAAAAAACTTGTGAAGAAACATGCGCCAATGAAACCGCCTGTCCAGACATGGTAATACACCTAAAATTCTATTTAACCCCGAAAATTTCCCTCTAAAACACACTAATTATTATGTTTTCCTCAGTATGCTCATTCAGAAATCTGCGTATGTAAGCCAGGATACGTGAGACAGGATCAGACATGCATTGCCAAAGCAGAATGTCCAAAATGTCCGAAAAATTCGCACAATTACCAACTGTACACGTCTCCAGATCGTTGCTATACAGTGTGTCCGAACGAATTTCCAGGATTCGACGAGATAGAAAAACTTTGCAAGGTAAAAAATTCAATTTCAACGTTCTGCAGTCCATCACAAACAGTTTCCACTTGAATTTCAGTATCCCTACTGCACCTGTGAGCTGGGAACCGTGTGGAACCGTGACTTCACCGAGTGCATGTCATTAAATGAATGCTCTATCTAAAATTCATGTTCAACGGTTTGTCCACGTGCGCTGGCGATGATTTTGGCAAATCCGCTACCTTGACGAGGCCGAAAAAACTCTTGTCCCGCTGAAACAGCGTGTAACGGGATTCCCCGACATCCTTGAGAAGCACCTGATCGCCGACGTGAAGCAGAGCGACACTTGCGGAGAAGCAGGAGCGACTCTTGTGCCCAGTGCCCGGACTGTACAGCATGCACTGTAAAATTGGACGGCTGTTGACGAGCACGCGGAACCCATTCTCGTCGTGCTCGTCAAGGTAGTGGATTTGTGCGTAAATTAAATATAACCCAGCTTCATTAACCGTCAGAGTGCCTTGCACCAGTGAAAAATGTCGATTCATTGCATACTCGTTTACCCAATCAGCTGCTCGCCAAGCCTTGAAAATTCCTCTTCCATGGCATGCTTTGCCGTTACCTACGTGCTCGTCTTCCTCGTGGAACATGCCGGTATCAGCGCCATAATGTGCCGCCGCCACGTGGCGCCACTGTCGCCCGTGACGACGTAGGGAACCTTCGGGTTCATCGATCTGCAATTTTGTTTTTCTTGTTTTTTCACGATAACTCGGTATATATGTAAAATATCAAAAATTTCTATTCAAGATAAATAATTTAGAATTAAATTCTCTACAAAAAACGTGAAATAAAGTTTTTTGTCATTCTTACCGATTTTGAGATATTATCGATTTTTAAAAATTTTTATTTTTCAAATATCTCGAGAACAATGCAAAATATTGAAAAAATTTATTCTACATTTTTTGTAGTAAATTTAATTTGCTGTATTTTTTATCTAGTGAAACTTTTCGTTATCTCTCTTAGGTACTGAATTGTTGGAGTATTAGTAAGAAAAAACGCGGTTTTGGCATTAGTAACGTGATAAGAAGATAAAAAGTGTTAAAAATGTGGAAAGTTACCTGTCGGCGAATGCGTCGCTGTTCTTCCGACGTCGGTCGAGGATACCGGAAGGGAATTGGAACATGTAAGTATCGGATTTTTGGCTCTTTCTTGGGTATTTCTTCCTTTATTACCTCAGAACTTGAGTCATCCGGGTTTTCTTCGCTCTTTAAATGGTCCCTTGCATAAATTGGCCGGCCATCCGACGTATATGCGACCGGAGGGTCCTCGCTGATGTAACGTTTCTTCCGTAAAGACGTTTTGTTGACGTTTATCGCGGTGATTTCGCTGCTGTTGGTCGTGCTGGAGGTGTTGCACGGTGGAATAGTGTCTGGAAGACCTCCTGAAATAAAAATACATGCTGAAATACATGAAAAAAATGTTTTCTCAAGACATTTCGACTTACCAATGTAATCGTGGGATGATGAGTCGGAATAGTCTTCATAATTTCTGTCGTCCGTGTCGCTGTCATCCTCAGTGTCCTCTGAAGTATCGTCATGCTCTAGCCCATCGGCATACAGCTATATATAACAGAAAAAATGAGGTAATGGGATGTAATCGAATTATTTGATATCAAAAAATATAGTTATTTTTTAAAAAGAGCGGATCTATAGCTGAAAATTTGAAAATAACATGTATATCATAAGTAAAAAAATTTTTCGATACATAGATATTAATCCAAGATATTAATCCATAGATACCAAAGAAAATAATTTTTTTTTTCGAAAATTTAAAAATTGTATTAGTGATATATAAGTAATGTTTCATTAATGTCTATTGAGAATTGGTCTACAGGTTTAGATCATCACGTGCGAAGCACGAGGGCGCGAGTTCAAGTCCTGCTCGCTGGACCAGTTTTTTTTTCCTTATTTAAAATAAAGATTGTTCATCTTTCACACCATCTTTAAGTAATTCACTAGTAAATCTAGTTTATTTAAAAAATTATCAAACAGATAAATAACAAAAAAAAAGTTTTTTGGAAGTTGTGGCTACGGATCGACAGTTACAGAGAATTTTATTCACCGTTTTTTATAGGAAATTGAATTTTCTACAATTTATGTGGAATACAATTGTACAATATCTTGCGTATTTACCGAGATATCATGAAAAAACTGACATCAATTTTGGTTATTCAACGATAACTCAATAAATAAAGGAGGTATCGAAAAACATTATTCTTAATAAATTGTTGGGTATCAAATTTTCTATAAAAAATGTTCTAAAAAATTTTCTCTATCTATCAAACTTTAGCCGGATATCGCAAAAAACAGAATTAAAAAATGCAAAGGGGGGACCCTTCTCATTTTTTCGAAAATTGATTTCACAGTAGAGCGTTAGAAAGTTGCTTAAAAAATAGCAGATTAATTATAATACAAGATCCAGTGTCAAAAACTGCATAAAAATGCATCCTTTCCGGTGTTTTTTAAGGAAAAACAAAAATTTTAGGACATGTAGCGCCATCTAGCAGTCGGCACGCCGAACTAATTTAGCAAATATTGTGTGTTCTCGTTTTTCCTCGATATCTCGCGAAATAAGCAAGATATCGAAAAATGTCACTCTACATAAAGTGTCAGGCATTGAATTTTCTACAAATTATGTACAACTAAATTTTCTGTAACTCCTCATCCGTAGCCAGGAAATCTAAAAAACTAAATTTTTAAAAATCTTTTTTTTTTCGTGTTTAAAGGCTTTTAATTAGTCTAATTATTAATTATATACAATAAGAAGTTGAATAAACCACGGAATTCGCGTCATTTCCGCCTTTTTTCATGACGCGAAAAAATTCGGATTTCTTGGCCATAAAACCTGCTCCGTCCGGTTAATGACCAAGTTTTTAATGTAATATTATTAATTCCATTTGTAAGAACAATTTTGCGCGCTCAAATTACAAAAAAAAAATTTTTTTTTGGAAAATTAATGAAATGTGTAATTGATATATAACTAATATTGCATTATATCGGAAGTGCATTGTGGTCTATCGGACTAAGTGTCTGCACGCGAAGTTCGAGGTCGCGAGTTCGAGTCCCGCGTGCGGTAATTTTTTTTTTTGTGATAAAATGATATTTTTCAAGTTCAATTCTTTTTTTTTTTTAAATAAATTTTTTAAATAAAATTCAACTTTAGTGCCTGTGGCGCCATCTTGTGGAATTTTTTGGGACTATTCTATTTTGGGTGACCGCAGCGCCATGTGGCGGTAAATTGCAGAACTAAATTTTCCATGAAAAATTCGTCAATTTGTCTGAAAAAATTAGTTCTGCAATTTGCCGCGGGGTGACGCCGCGGTCGCAAATCATGATTTTTTGTTTTTCCCCTATATCTCGCGAAATAAGGCAGATATCGAAAAATATTGCTCTATATAAATTATTGCAAATTGAATGTTCTACAAATTATGTTCAGTAGAATTTTCTGTAGCTTTTAATCTGTAGCCAGAAAATCAAAAAAACTGAATTTCGGAAAATGTTTTTTTTTTCGTGATTAATGGCAGTTAATTAGTCTAATTGTTAATTATATACCATAACAAGTTGTTTAAGCCACGAAATTCACGTTATTTTAGTGTTTTTTCGACGCTTGAAAAATTTGAACTTTTTTAAAACACTAAAATAAGGGGAATTCCGTGGCTTAAACAACTTTTTGTCCTATATAATTAACAATTAGACTAATTAACTGCAATTAATCACGAGAAAAAAAACATTTTTTGAGATTCAGTTTTTTGGATTTTCTGGCTACAGATTAAGAGCTACAAAAAATTTTACTCGACATAATTTGTAGAAAATTTAATTTGCAATAATTTATATAGAGCAACATTTTTCGATATCTGCCTTATTTCGCGAGATATCGAGGAAAAACGAAAAATCATGATTTGCGACCGCAGCGCCGCCTCGCGGTAAATTGCAAGCAACATTTTTCGATATCTGCCTTATTTCGCGAGATATCGAGGAAAAACGAAAAATCATGATTTGCGACCGCAGCGCCGCCTCGCGGTAAATTGCGGAACTAAATTTTTCAGACAAATTGACGAATTTTTCACGGAAAATTTAGTTCGACAATTTGCCGCGGGGTGGCGCTGCGATCGTAAATCACGATTTTTCGTTTTATTTTTCAGACAAATTGACGAATTTTTCACGGAAAATTTAGTTCGACAATTTGCCGCGGGGTGGCGCTGCGATCGTAAATCACGATTTTTCGTTTTTCTTTGATATCTCGCGAAATAAAGGAGATATCGAAAAATGTCACGAAATATAAATTATTGCGAATTAAATTTTCTACAAATTATGTTTGACAAAATTTTCTGTAGCTCTTAATCTGTAGCCGCAAAATGCAAAAAACTAAATTTCGGAAAATGTTTTTTTTCTCGTTATTAAAGGGTTTTTCTTGGTGTAGTTCTTAATTATATACAATAATAAGTTGTTTAATCCATGAAATTAGCGTTATTTTAGTGTTTTAAAAAAGTTAAGATTTTTTTAGCGTCGGAAAAACACTAAAATAACGCGAATTTCGTGGCTTAAATAACTGTTTATAGTATGTAATTAACAATTAGACTAATTAACTGCCATTAATCACGAAAAAAAAATCATTTTCCGAAATTTTGTTTTTTGCGTTTTCTGGCTACGGATTAAGAGCTACAGAAAATTTTGTCAAACATAATTTGTAGGAAATTTAATTTGCAACAATTTATAAAGAGTGACATTTTTGCATATCTCTCTTATTTCGCGAGATATCGAGGAAAAACAAAAAATCACGATTTGCGGCCGCAGCGCCACCTCGTGGCAAATTGTCGAACTAATTTTTTAAGACAAATTCCTGGATTTCTCATAAAAATTTAGTTCTGCTGCTCACCGTGACATGGCGCTGCGGTCGCAAAAAATCAAATTTTGTTTAAAAAACCTCATTTTTTCGCTCTGTAAAGCGGGTAAACCCGTGTCAATAAATGTAATTAATAATACATCATAAAATTACTTATTAATCCGAAAAAAAAAAAAATTTCTCGCGAAAAATCCGATTTTTTTCGGCTTCGAAAACAACGAAAATAACGCGAATTTCTTGGTCTAAAACACTTTTTATAGTATATAATCGATCATTAGAGTAATTACTTACCTTTAATGACGAAAAAAAAAATGTTTTTGCAAATTTAGTTTTTTGCATTTTATGGTTACGGATGAAGAGCTACAGAAAATTTTACTGCACAAAATTTGTAGGAAATTTAATTCGCAATAATTTATAATGAGTGACATTTTTCGATATCTGCCTTATTTCGCGAGATATCGGGGAAAAACGAAAAATCGTGATTTGCGACCGCAGCGCCACCCCGCGGCAAATTGTCGAACTGAATTTTCCGTGAAAAATTCGTCAATTTGTCTGAAAAATTTAGTTCTGCAATTCACCGCCACATGGCGCTGCGGTCACCCAAAATAGAATAGTCCCAAAAAATTCCACAAGATGGCGCCACAGGCACTAAAGTTGAATTTTATTTAAAAAATTTATTTAAAAAAAAAAAAGAATTGAACTTGAAAAATATCATTTTATCACAAAAAAAAAAATTACCGCACGCGGGACTCGAACTCGCGACCTCGAACTTCGCGTGCAGACACTTAGTCCGATAGACCACAATGCACTTCCAATTTAATGCAATATTAGTTATATATTTATTACACATTCCATTAATTTTCCAAAAAAAAATTTTTTTTTGATTAAACTTCTCAATTAAAAAGACAATTGTAATGCTACATTAAATGTGTTATATTAAATAAAAAATTTTGAATTTAGAAAATAAAAAAAAAGTATTCCCAACGGGGCTTGAACCCACGCCCTTACGCCTCGCTCGCGACGACTTATCATACTGAACCAATAGATACTTCATTCATGACGGTAACATTAACTATATATAAATAACACAATCGCCGGATTGAAAAAAAAATTCTTTTTCGCTATTATAAACCGATATAATTTTAATAATTGCAAATATTGTTCTAACATCAACATAAGAATATTTAACTGATTTATAAATTTTGAAAATATTTTTACAGAGTTTGTAAAAATAACTTAAATAGTTAAAATTAACGCAAAATTTTTTTATATAATAAGGATTTATCTGAAGATTACACTATACATCAATCGTCGCCCACGTGAATTGCATTTCAGAGATAATTATTTTACAAGTGACACTATATATATATAAATCATCCTTTATTAAGCGCAAGCGATAAATAGACTCTTAAATAAAATTTGAAATTCGAAAAAAAAAACATAATAAGCCACAAAAGAATTGTTTAAAAAAATCTCACCTGCTCTTCAAAAGCCTTTAAATCATCTAAAACATGATCTTCATAAAATGGTTTCTTTAAAATCTCCAATTCTTCCTTGAGTGCCTGAATTTCCCGGCTATTATCCAGCAGCCTAGCCAGGAGAAAAGCCTCAGCAACAATACAAAAAATAAGTAAAATAACACAAACAACACTAAATATATTTAAACGATTTATTCGACCACACTGACAATTTTTATTAAAACCCTGTTCAATATCAAATTGAGAAATTGTTAAATTTTCATGTGACACATTGATAAATGCTTTTATATCGTCGCCATTTAAAATCCTCGAATTTAATTTTGTTTTATTATTATTCAGTCCCTTAACATTTGTTGCAGAATTGTTAATGTCATTTGACGCATGAGCAGACGTCATTTTTTCGCGGTTTTGCGATTTTTCAGTGCTGCATTTTAAAATGTCGATAAATCGTTATTTACTTTCGAATTAAATGATGTAGTTAGGTCCAATGAATGCTCACGACTGTCGACCACACTCGTCGAATGAATGATCTGACCTATCTTCTTGTATACAGCAGCGCCGCCCAGCTTCTGCTTCTTTATCGTGATAATTTTTTCTTCTCGAGAATATATACATGATTGATGATCAGCAGAGTTTAAATTTAGATTCAATAGAAATTCCAAGTTTACTTGAAACATATAACCCATCATTTACATTAAAACAACATTAAATAGACAAAAATTAATTTTTTCAACACAAATCCCTTGGTAATCGGATCTTTCGGGTTTTTTTTTTTTTAGTTTTTTTACAAAAACTCGGTAAATATGCAAGATAACGAAAAATATTATTCAACATAAATGATTGGGAATTAAATTTTCTATAAAAAACATTGAATAAATTTTTTTGTAACTCTCTTAGTTTTTTAAATATTATTTTATTTTTTTGAATTTTACAATTTTTCAAAATATCTCGAAAAAAAGTCAAAATATAAAAAAAAATGATTCTACATTTTTTATAGAAAATTTAATTTTAAATTAATTTAATCTAATAATATTTTTCGTTATTTTGATTATTTACAGAGTTATCGAAACATTAATGAAAAAAAAATTTTTCCATGTGCTCTTTTGACACTATATGACGAATAAATTTATTGGAATAGAGGCTTAGTATGAGTAATATAATCAAATCATATATTATGAGTATCTCAGTAGATGTATTTCATTGAAATTCAAGTAAAATAATGCTATAGGAATGTCAACATTGATATAGTACAACATTGATAAGCATCGTCCACCCGGCTCAAGTGCGCTTGGAATGTCTTGGAATAGCTATCATCAATATAAAAGCTTAGACAAGAGTACAAGCAAAATTTGTCGACTATATACTAACGTAATACTCATCTATTGTGATAGAAACATCCACAGGAACATACATATACAATAAAACGGCAATTCCTAGAATTTATCAAGTCACTATTAGATATTTAGTCATTAATCTATAACGTGATTACTCACTTAACCCTTTTTTAAAATCTTTTTACAACGTAGGATCTGAATTGTTTTCTTCAATCATTTTTATATCTCACTCTTCGCCCTTATAAAAATTCATCAATTAACTTAATTAAATACGCAAATTTCTAATTAAACCTCATATGAATAATAAAAAAAGTCCACCAATTAATTATAGAGGTGTAGAATTTTTTTTAAATACTTTATACTTGACAAAATCAAAAATACTGACCATTTGATTGAATTTTTCATCGTAAAAAACATGTGCATGCTTTGATTTTTGATCGTAAACATAACCAAACTTCTTGCAATGACACTTTTTCATTATATTTCACAATAAAACGATTTTTACAGGGGCCTAACTTCCTTCTCGCACCTGGAACCCGTTTGTCAAGGTCGAGGCTTGGTTGGTTTTCGTAGAAGGATAATCGTGAAATTGACCTGATGAACACGATCATCAAATTGATGTATCTAATTTCTCACTCTGTCTTCTCGTGTTCATGATTTTAAATTTAAAAAAATGCATTTTATTATGGTGACATTGCGACAATGCCAAATAAATTATCGCAATGCATGAGACAACTCGTATAAATGGGTCTTTTATGTGAGGCATTTACATTTAAGAGTTTAAGACTCATATTGTCAAGCGCATGGGAGCTGTGTGTGAACAAAAGAATAGTTTGGGCGGCGAGTCATCGCTCTAAAATGACTTCACTGAGCTTCTTAGCACTTTATATATATTCATACATACATTTTATAACGGTAACACTTCACAGATGTTCAGTGGTATTTCAGAAATAGCTTCGAGTGGAATGCAAATCGCAACAACAAAAAACGTACATTTTTTTTTTTCATATCAACGAGAAAATGGCGGGAATGTTTTAAAAATAGAAAAATTCCATTGAAAAATAATTAAATTATTGATTTTATGCAAGCAATCATTAGTTTATTTTTGGTTTGCCAGAATTTTCAAAACTAAAAATAAGATTTTGCAGAAAAAAAATCGATTGATCGATTTGTCGGGATTTGCCACATGTGTTGGCAGCCATTGTGTTCACCACAAACACGGTCGTGTTCCTCTCTGTATATATATAGCTATAGGAAGCTTGGTAATGGTACTTTTGTAGGATAATAAATTAGAAAAAGGGTCCAAGTAAAGAATTTGCCTGCGTCTTGACGGTAAAAACCGGTGTTTAGTGGCGTAAACAAAGATGGAAGGTGATGCTAGTTCATCCTGACGCGACCGCCATCATTTCTCAACCGGCATTTCGACGTTGTCGAACTCTTGCAGCATCATGGCCACTCTAGAGGTTAGTTTACATACATAAAACTTGGATAGAAATAAAAAGAAACTAATCTCTATGTGTTTTCATTCTTAAAATGTGTGTAATTCAATATGCCCTTACTTGGAAAAATATCACCGTGTGTTTATCTCGAGCATTGAGTGACCGTGTGTGTGTATGTGCGTTGAAACAACAAAACGTGACAAATTCTTGAGGCAGTCAGTAGTGATTCCGTTCTCGCTGACGCTAGTTAACTTTTTTACCCGATTTTTCCTTAAAAATCAACTTTTCGAAGTCAGTTCCTTTAAACGCAACAGAAAAAAACCAACACACACTTTTCGACCATTTTTTTTTCATTCAATTTTGTTTTTCAGAGCTGCAAATAATGTGATTGAATGGAAATACAGGATATTTCTTGGATTTTCACGTGATATTGAAGATGAAACTCTTGGCTGACGGCACAATGATAAGAATTGGTGATAAAACCGTGGATAAATCATCTGGAAAAGTGATTGAATGCAACGTCAACATGCGAGTGTCGTTGAAGAGTAGATCAAAGATATTCCAAAGAATACAGAGTTTTTTTGTGCTACTGCTAGCGCTAAGCATGATTATGTGCATCTTCCACATGCAGCGAGAAGTTCGTCACCTACAGATGCAGGTAAATCTTGAAAAATCACGATAAATTTCCGATATTCACGTAAATTTATCATTTCAGGTGCACTCAATGAGTTTGAACGTGGCCATACTGACGTGGAAGTACGAGAGGCTAAGCAAGAGCATGCTCAGAGCATCAGTACTTCACTATCGTGATCATACATCGACACAAGATGTCGTTACAGAATCAAATGACCTCTTGATTGAATCGGATAATTCATCAACACCTGCGGCAATCGATCCAACACTGAAATCACGAGCTATACGATCGATCGCGGCGTCAAACGTGACGTTAATTGAAGGCACAGGTCACTCGAGGGTTGCTCGAGCACGAAGAACTGACGAAGGACGAGGTAAACAGCGAAGAAAATTGAGCAAAAGGAAGTTCAAACGTCGCAGGCGATTGGGTACACCTGGACCATTATTGTTGTACTAACATGCTTGATTCATAGCATTTTTCATTGTTTTTTTTCTGCTAAATCAACCATTCTAATGCATAATCAACTAATGACACAAATTAACTCGCATCATTCATTAATACGCTCGTAAAAATACTTTTTTAATAGAATAATTGTGCTTGATAAATGTAAAAGACTATTTTGTGTTGAATTATGCATTATTTTTGGGTTTTTTTTTTCGTTTTTCAGAACCTCTAGTTGCAACTTTTGTTGGTGCAATTCCAGAACAACATATAACTAATACAGGTAAATTATTTTTTAGGCTTTGAATTAAATGTTTGTTTAATTTTTTTGGGTTTTGTTCATATAGTTTTCGTTGGGCCCTGGGTAAAACGTAATGAATCACGCTATGGATTCAGTAAATTTCACCTGGTGGAGGATAGACACTCAATTGAAGTGTCTGCCAACGGATTGTATATGATTTCAGCGCAGGTAAATAATTTTTATATGCTATAAATTATGTACCTTTTATTTTTTAATGAACTCTGGAAATGTATTGTCACAGATTTATTACTTTGGCGAACCCACACACTATTCTTACTGGATCCTCCTTACGTCCGAGGGCTCGTCCTTCACGAGAAAAGTCATCAAGTGCGCCACGGCATCATCAGCCACGGCTACCGAGGCATCCTGTTACACCAGCGTGATTTTACCCCTTCGACGAGGCGACAGACTGCACATAGAGCAACAAGAACTTAATAGGTATATTGATTTATTTTGTTTTTAAGGGATTTAGTTTTTTGAATGTTGTGTGAAATTTTAGGCTGATTAATCTACGAGAGGGACACAGTTATTTGCAAGTTATGCTACTGTCAGGTGATCCATGGAAAAATGTTGCTGATATAGACTAGTCTTTTGAAGACGTTGAAAAAAAAAACTTTTAAAGGTAAAAAAAACAACCAATTTTAATGAGGAAAAAAAAATTTTTTTTCCTCATAATTTTAATTTTAATGATTTTTTTTTGTTCAGTCGGTAAAATTTTTTTTTGCATGACAATATGCAGTTGTTTTTTTTTACGGTTACCGATACTCTTATTATTACAGTTGTGCTCAATTCGAAATGTATTTTTTTAATTCTTTACATTTGCAATTTTTTTTTGCAAAAAAAAAACTTAGGCGTCATTGTGATTACCTCAATTGTATTCATACGATTTTGTTTAAAAAAAATATTTTTACAAAGTAATTTTTTTTTATTGACTACTTTTGTATATAGGTATAAAGAAAACAAGAAAAAACCAGGTGTAGGATGTAAAAAAAAATTTTTTTTTGAATGATTATTGTGAAAAAGGACATTTTGTGTCATGATAATTAGATAATTAAAATAACATAGTTTTTACCTGTCTTTGAAAATTTTTTTTCTTCATTTTCACCATGAAATCATTGAATTTTCCAGTCATGTGATTTTTTTTCAATCCTTTTGATTATTCTTCTTTTTCCATTACAGTTGGATTTTATCCTAGAGAAAAGTTAGAATTTTAATTAAAATAATGATTTTCTTGATTTATATTTAAAATATTGCAAAACATACGAAAAAAAAAATAAAAGAAAATTTTACATATTTATTTTTTGTTGGAAAAATACTAAATTTTTTTTCACTCGCTCGCACACTCGCCCATTTCCTCTTTTTTTTCTAATAATTTCACAATTGATTCATTTGATTTATAACTATTGATTTATTTATCATAGTGATTTTGTTTTTATCACCGTGTCAGCCTATTTTTTTTTTGTTTTACCCTAAAATTACGTGTAATTACGCACACACTGCCCTCAATTTTATTTGCCGTGATAAATTAAGACATTTGTTTATTTATCTAACGTATATATGTTTATATATATATACTTTTTTTATTTATGCACTCGTATTTCAGTATTTTTATGTGTTTTTATGATAATCTATATATATAATGAGAAAATTAATTGAATTTAGAAAGAAAAAAAAATGTCTTGTTTTTTTTTTCTATAGCTTTTCAGTGAGTTGTTATTTCAATTATTTATATATATTATACAAAGAAAAAACGGATATATATTTAGTTTTTTTTTTACTCACCTGCAGTGAATTGCGCCGGAGACATTTTTATTGCTATTCATAGAGGTTGTGTGTATCATCATTTTTTTCTCTTTTTTTTTATCATTTTTATTTGTATCTTCGTATTATCTCTTTTTTTCGCTTAGATTTCATTTTTTTTAGATGTTTTTTCTTTTCTTTTTTTTTTTTTGTCTTTGGCCGATGAATTTTTATATTCCATTTTCTTTTTCATTTAAGTAAAACTAAATTTGAAATTGAAAAAAAAAAAAAACGCCAACGAGCATAAAAATTGTCACTTGATCATTGTTGTATGATTTTAAAATTATTGAAATAAATTAAATTAGATATTTTTTACACTATAAATTGTTAATACTGCTTTGTTGACTGTAAATTGTTTAATTGCAAATGAAAGTAATGATAAATTCTGACTTGACTTTTGTCACGAAAATCTTGAGATTTTTCATTGAAACTATTTTTTTTTTTTCTATTAAAACCTTAATTAATTTTTTAAACAATTAATTTAACTGTTGAAATAAAATTTTAAAGCAATTTTCAACCTAAAATTTGTTCAATTACAACTATAAATATGTCAATAATCTCATTTTCACAATTTAGCTCAACAAAATTGACGATTTATCAATATTAATCACACTTTTTTTTACTAAAAAAAAAAAAAATATAAATATAAAATAAAACTATGTTTTTTAAACAAAAAATAAAAACTAAAAGAAAAAAAAATCCGTAAAATTCCTCAAATTCATACCTACGCTTCCTTGTATAATTTCCATCAAATTTCATTATTATCATTTGTTTTTTTGTTCATTTTCATCATATCGCTGATTTCCTATGGCAGTTGCTGGTTGTTTTAAATAAATATATCATTAAAATCATTTTTAAAATAAATAAATTAAATTTTAGTTATCAGTACATGTGAGGTGAAGGAAGCAATAAAAGATGCAGAAAAGGGCACATTTTATAATTACTTTTTCTTTCTCAATTAATTTTTTTTCTTCATTTCATTTTGTTATTTTTTTCCATTAAAATCATTATTACTATAAACGCTCTCTATTTTTTCCCGGAATTTAACGCTAATTTTTGTTTCTTGTTTTTTTTTTTTTTTTAATGATTATTCTCAAAAGTATTGCGAAAATTTGAAGTTTCCGAAATAATTATTTTTTCTAAATTTTATATATGTACATATATGTATGGTTTTATATACTATGGCTAGAAATAAAAAAAAAATCAAAGTTTTTTCACTTTGATCTTCGATAATTTTTTTGTTTGTTTGTTTGTTTTTTTTTTTCAAATTCACTTTTGTCTTATTTAAAATAAGACATTTCAACACTGTTTAAACGCAATACTGAATTAAAATAATTATGAAGAATTTTTTTACGATACACAAATTAATAAACTGATTATCTACTTAATTAACTAACTAATTTAAGAATTAATAAAATTCTTAAATATTGTTTATTATTAGCAATTCTAAACCTTTGTATATCAATTCACTCACTTTTAAACCTCTCTCTCTCTCTTTTTTTTTTTTAATAATTAAATTCTAAATTCACACGTTATAAGATGATTAATAATAATTATTTGTTTTGTATTACAATATTATTTTTTGAAATTAATACTTGAGAACTCATTGTTTTTTTTCAAACTTATACAGTTATTATTTCAAATAATTTTATTACGTATTACGATTAATAATTATTCTGTTAAAATGTTTAGACGACAAACTGTACATGGAAAATATGGAAACAAAAAAAAAAGTGATTCTTCTATAAATATTTCTTCAAAGTTGTTTTTTTTTTTTTTTTTTTTCATTCAGCCATCTTCTTGAATAACAATTTTTTTTTTTTTTTTTCTAATTTATCAGATATTTTTTCGGTAGTTTTTCGATTTTTATAAATGATTTTTTTTCTTCATTAAATAGCACACATGTCTGACAGTAAATACAAAAATAGAGCAAAAAAACTCGGTAATATGTTGGTTTCAAGTCAATATATTTTTTTTTTTTTTACTAATAGAGAATTAATTTAAATAATTTTTTTATTACGATATATTTAAATTCTTTTTGTTGTTTAATTTGTTGAGTACATGTTTTTTTTTTACTTAAGATTCTTTTACGTTCCTTCAAATTCTTCGATAAATTTTAAAATAAATTTCGTCATTTTCTAAGCTGACTCAAGCAACTAGGGAAATACAATAATAATTTTTTTTTCTTTCAAAATTTCACAATTAATAAAAAAATCTTTTAATAAAAAAAAAAATTAATAAATATATTGTCGCTGGGATTGGGCGTTTTGGTAACCAGCACTACTGCCACCTGCAAACAACCATAGGCTCCTCGATTTATTTATTTTTCAATTCTTATAAATAGGAAAAACAAAATTTTCGCTCTCCAGAAAAAAAAAAATGAATCCACAATTATTAAAAAAAAAAATTTTTTGTCTCAATTATTTCTTCGCATTTATATTATATTCGGCCTTCTTAAACTTTCATTGCTTGCATTGTATTGATTTTTCTCATTTTTACAACTATAATAATTATTTTTAGTATTCATTCGTATTTTCGAACAAAAAAAAAATTCTTTCTAATTTTTCAAAAGTTTAACTTAACCTCATAAATTAATTAACGACTATTGTACTGATCAAATTCAGAAAATTTCAATAATTTCACATAAAATTACACCCTTACTTAAAAATCCCTACTTCAATAATAAATTTAATAAAAATGTTTATCAACAAATTGGTACTCACCGTAATCCTGTTTTCCATAGCCACCATCTGGACTTGCATAATCTATAAAAAACAATAACAACAAAAATCAATTATAAAAACCTATTGCAACAAAATTAACAAGTAAAAAAAAAAAAAAAAAACAAGACAAAAATAAATAATTCAAATAAAATTCCAGGCGACTCAGACGAGAAAAATCGTTGAATAATACTTAAAATTTCAAATCAAATGATTCAATCAGGAGGCAGTGCTCATTGATGTAATTTTGGCGGTGGTATAAAGTATAAAATTCTCGTCTGAATCATAAAAAATCATGATATAACAACTGAAAAAGAAGAAAATATTGAATATAGTCAACGAACCATAATCGTGCGTTGAATAGTCACCCCTGCCGGTCATGCCGCCGGGATTACAAGATTGATCATCGTAAGGATTAGCAGGAGGATAATTTCCACCACCATCAACATCACCACCACCTATGGTAGGAGCAACTGCCTCCTGCTGATAACTCACTGTGCATCCCGCCCACACAATTAATAGAAACAAATATCATTCTTTCGTTAAAACAATTCGCCTACCTTGAGGTGCGACTTTTCCATAGTTGTAGGGATCACCCGAGTTAAAACCAGCGACAGGGGCCGGAGGAGCGCCGCCGTATCGACTGTCAGGCGGTACTTGTGACGGATATCCCTGAAAATAACGCATTACGTTTAACGTTTAATGTTTAAGTCGTTAAATGCTAAAAAACTTCCTAAAAAAGCTTTACCGGTTGTTGCGAGTAGTCCGACGGTGTTTGGTAGCTCTCATAGCCCTGATAGGACTGCTGGTAGCCGCTTTGAGGGGGTCCATAGCCCCCAGCACCCGCACCAGCACCGTAGCTGCCTACTGAAGCCTGCTGTGGCTGTTGATAGCCATTTCCAGAGCCGTATCCCTGGCTAGGCGGCTGTGAAGCGTATCCATTGGCTGCCTGCACCGGTGGAGCGTCATACCTCGGCCTCTTTGGTGGTCCACCGGCTCCTGGAGGTCCTCCGCGCTTCATCGGACCTCCCCGGCCACGGTCAATCCCTCGACCCCGCTCGAAACCCATTCCACCGCGGCCCATGCCTCCTCGCGGCATGCCACTGCCTCTGGAGAAGCCACCGCCTCGGTCCATGCCGCGCCCGCGGAAGGAGCCTCCTCTCGAGTCTGAACGGTTGAAATCTCCGCGGCCACGACCGCGGAATCCACCTCCTGGTGCTCCTCGGCTTCCCGCACGCATTGAAACACCCATTCCTGGCGGAGGCCCGCTGCCCGGACCACCAGTCAACGCTGCGTCTGGAGGACCACTGCGGAAAAATTGAGTTTTAGGTATTTTACGATGATTTCGAGGGGTTTTTTTTACTTACCCTGGTGGATAGTGAGCTCCCCTACCACGCGGGGGTCCACCTCGACCTCGCATTCCTGGCGGGCCGCCTCGCATCGGTCCTGGACCTCCTCGACCGCGCATCAATCCTCCTCGCGGTGGGCCGCCCCTGATTCACAGTCATTTTTAATTGTTTTTTCGAGATTAGTTGGACATATTTGACGAGATTTCATTGAGAGAATCTTACCTTCCTCTGTCGCCGAAGCCTCCGCGACCGCGCATTGGTCCACCGATGCCTCCCCGTCCGCGGAATCCTCCTCGTCCTGGTGGTCCAGCGTCCATTTTATAGGTTAACTGTCGTAAAAAAGATATTTTAGTCGGATATCCGTGATGATTTGAACCTACAAGTCGATTCCAAGTTTGATTACTAAGTACGCGGAGAGGTTAATGATCCCGGTGAAAATGCTGTGCAACAATCAGCATTGCTTAGTACATAGATAGTTTAGGCTTGAATTACACAGATCATGCGATTAAAAAAAAAATCATTTTTAGACTCACTTAAAATTGCTTGTTGTGGATAGAAATTCTGGATTTTTCCTGTTTCTGCAGCAGTATATTTGGTTTTTAGAGAAATAATTTACATACACATACAGAGACGACACATTACACAAACAAGGTAAAATGGATGCCACAAAATTGAGAGCGGAAGCAGTATCATCGACCGGCCTGAGCAGATGTGCGCATGAGTCGCGGCGCCGATGCGCAAAACCGGAAATTCTCACCCTGTTTTCATGATTCTGTCCAATTGGAATCACAGCCTTTATGATAATTTAGTTATAAACTGTTTTTTCATACATAAAAATAATAATAATACATTTTTTTATAAAGATAACAATGAAATAATAAACAAGTTGATGAAATTAATTGTTGGCATGCTTTTATAGAAAATAGTGTCTTATATGACTTTTAGATTGCACGGCTGTCGTTGGTGGGATTGTCGTGACGCCATTGGTCAACGAAGTTAATTCAAACTTTTGAGAGCCGTTACCAAAACACATTTGTGCAAGCAGGAGAGTTGTGTGTAATCGGTATTCTCAACTTAGTCGGCATTTAATTTTACCTCGAATTTCATTAATTATTAGCCGTCAATTAGTCCGAAAAACTTAACAATAGTGCATCATGTCGAAAGATGAAAAAGAATCAGTGATACCAGATGTGATTTTTGATGAGAGTACAGGCAAAAGCTACATCAAGGGACGATTCTTTGGCAAGGTATGCTCGTCGATCATGACATTGGCCGTCAAGAGTGGCCACAGCACCTTTCTAACCCTCAAACCACGGCTCTCAGGATGATTTTTTAGGCCCAGAGACCGTACAAGACCCGAAAACCTAACCTCAATCTAATTTTTCAAGTATAATCTACAATTATTAACACATTTAATCATATTTTTAACAGGGTGGCTTTGCAAAATGCTACGAAATTCGCGAGTCCAAGACACAAAATATCTACGCGGGCAAAATCGTGCCGAAATCCATGATGATAAAATCAACTCAACGTGAAAAAATGACACAAGAGATAACAATACACAAAAGTTTAAATCACAAAAATGTCGTGGGTTTTCATGGATTTTTCGATGATAATTACAACATCTATATTATCCTCGAACTTTGTCGAAAAAGAGTAAGTTAAATAATTTTGTCCCAAACTAAAAACTTTTATATTAACAATGAATTTGCATATTTTCCAGTCGATGATGGAGTTGCACAAACGTCGTAAAGCCCTGACAGAGTGTGAAACGCGCTATTTCATGAAGCAAATCCTCGATGGAGTGTACTACCTGCACAAGCATCGAATAATCCATCGTGATCTCAAGCTGGGTAATCTTTTCCTGGACGACGAGCTTCAAGTAAAAATTGGAGACTTTGGCTTAGCGACAAAAATCGAGCACGACGGCGAGCGAAAGAAGACTTTGTGCGGTACACCGAATTACATAGCTCCCGAGATCCTGACTAAGGTGGGTCACTCCTACGAAGTGGATGTGTGGAGTATCGGGTGCATTATGTACACTCTTCTCGTGGGCAAGCCGCCCTTTGAGACATCCAGCCTGCGGGAGACCTACGCGAGGATTAAAACAGTCACTTACATGACTCCATCGAACGTGAGTCCCCACGCAGTGGACATGATCACGTCTACACTGCAGGGCAACCCTTCGAAGCGTCCGAGCGTCTCGAAACTCCTGCATGACCCTTTCATCGCGTCGGGCTACATCCCACGCAGTCTGCCGCTGTCATGCTTGACGATGGCACCACGCATGGACACTCTGGAGTCACAGAATCGCAAACCCCTGACTGAAATGAATTGGAAGGAGGACGGTGAGGCGCAATTCCGCGTGCCCGCCAGCCCGACGAAGAATCGCGTGGAACCAGCGGTGGAAAAGAGCGGCCAGGACATTCGGCAGATGCTGATGATGTTGCGGAAACAAGTGAGCGCCGTGTTGTCATCGAGACCGGCTCGTAACAACGCCTCGTCGGCCATGGAAAATACCGATCCGTCGGCACAGCCCTTCCTCTGGGTCAGCAAATGGGTCGACTACTCGGACAAATACGGATTTGGCTATCAGCTGTGCGATGATGGCGTTGGAGTGATGTACAACGATGGAACTAGGCTCATTATGCTCGCCAACAAGTTTAATATTCATTATATTCATGCTGATCTGTCTGAAAGCTACTACACAGTCAATAATTATCCGGATAAGTTGGATAAAAAGATGAAATTGATGACTTTCTTCCTGCAGTATATGAATGAACACTTGATGAAAGCTGGCGGCTCGGTTGCCGTAAAAAGCAGCGATTCCATGTCGAGAATACCATACTTACATCAGTGGTTTAGAACACAGAGTGCTGTCGTTATGCAACTCAACAATGGCTCAGTTCAGGTGAGTTGTAGTATTTTTTTTATGATGTTTAAAGGGTGGATTAGATTTTTTTCGGGTAAATTAATGAATTTTTGGGACTTTGAAAATCTAAGAAAATGCGTTTTGAGTGCCTAAAGGACGTGTAATTAAAGGCCGTGGTTACTTTAATGATTTTTTTTCTTTTCTATAGATATAGCTCTCGAAAAAATTTAACAAAAATTTTTATCGCAACTAAATGTTCTATAACTAATGTTTTTTTATTATTTCAATCTTGAATAACACAAAAAAATTTATACACTCTTTGTTGGCTTTAGCAATACGCTTTTTTTTTAAGTTCAGAATATCCCGTTAATTGAGGCTATAATTTTGTTTTTATTTAAACAGATAAATTTCCATGATCACACAAAGATCATAATGTGTCCGCTGATGGCTGCGGTCACATATATTGATCAAGAAAAGAATTTTAGAACATACCGTTTCGAGACAATTCAGGCTAACGGATGCAGCGAGGGATTGGCAAAAAATTTGGAATATGCGTACGATAAATTGGGCTTGATGATTTCCAATTTACAAACACGATGAATAATTTACAGTTATTTTTCAAGTGTATAGTGTAATAGACAATATAATATGCTTTTTCCATTGTGAGCGGAAAAAAGCATTAAATTACGGAAATAGCAACAGAATTGTCAACGCTGTTAAATAATATTAAGGTAACTCGAGCCAAGCTTAAGTTTATCATCATGGTTGTTACTTTAATCGTAATTATCATCTTATCTCGTCTATCATAAAAAATAGCATTTAACTACGAAAACAAAAAAATAGATAATGAGAATCGTAAAAAAATTTAATGATTGTAAAATGGTTCTAAAATAATTTTTTTCATCACAACAAAATAATTTTTTGGCGTGAAAAGCAAAGTAAAAAAAATGCTCTGCAATTTATTTTTTAATAATCTTTGATAGATTCGTTATTTTTAATAATTTTTTTTTAATATATATATATATAATGCATGCATTACTCACTAGTTAAATCATAATTTCAACAATGAATATATTGATTTGTTTATTTTATTATTTTTTTTTAATACTGTCACATGATAAAATGAAAAAAAAAGAGAAAAAAAAACGTAACTATCCATAGCATTTGTAAATATTTTTATACTATATTGAATAAAGTAAGCAACGAAAAAAAAGTGAAAATACATGCTTTTAAATATATTAATGAAAAAAAAAAAAAAAATGATTAATTGAAACAAAGATGAAAAAACGGTGAAAATGGTGTGAAAAAAAAAAATTTACCAAGTATTTTTAGTGGTTAACAATAATCAGAATAAACAGTATCGATTGTTATTAATATTGCAAAAATTGAAATAAATCAGATTTTCATTGTTTATTGCAGATAAATATTGATATTACCGAGTTATTATACAAATTAATGCATTATTCACACTTTTACGATATTTACTGATACATCTGACACTTGTTATAACGACTGATTTTATACTTTTAATGCATACAAGCAATTGACGCTGCTAAAACACACACACGAGGACATGACGAGTCGACGTCCGATGCCGAGGACGTGAGTATTCAGTCGACGCTTGCCTGCGCACCCGTTTGCTCGTGTTTATTCTACGTATATCAATTTGGAGGTTATGTGTGCTTATTTTACTTTTTAATAAATATACCCACGTGTGTTAAATAACATTAATTCTAGGCCTACAAAGTTTATCATCAAGGTTATCGCTCAATGGTAATTAACATCTTTATCAAAGTACTTTCGACGAAAAACATTTAAATTTATTCTAAAATGTCACACGAGCTTGTACCTGCTCGTTATAGAATTATATAAATATTTATCATTACTCTGTTGGCTATAATTGAACTGATATGCCCGAAAAATTGTTTCGAAATTAATCATATATTCTAAATTTAACAATGTTGCAATGATATAACAAATAGTCTTGGCCTATTTCAATGTCGTTGAACTTGTGTTTTGATTTTGAAAGAACAAAAAACGCCGTTTTATAGCAAAATTTGAATTTCTAATTTTAAAATCGATCTTTTTTGTTAGGAAATTAATCTTAACTGTTTGGCTCTAAAGGCAATCAAAAAAGCTGTACACACAGAGTGAAATACGCGTTCTTATCATATATTATGCAAGTCATTTACTGTTATCTTGGGTGATATTGAGAATGAAAACACACTGATTATCCGTCCAATTGCAGTGTCTAAGTTCTTTCTGAATGATTGATTTCATTCTCGACTACTAAAAAAAAAATAACACATCGACTCAGCTTCATCGAACTGTATGCTACTGTGTCAATGAAACATCGAGGAATATGGACTCTAATTGACCTGTCTTGATTGAGCTATATTATGTGTGTAAAAACCTGAAACTCAGAGTCATGATAAACTGTCGCAGGCAATTGCAAGGCTACTACAACAATTATTTTATATTGTGAGAGATCTTATTGCATCATACGAGGCAATGTCTCGGTATTTGGCTCGTTTTTTTATCTGTGAAATTGAATATTTCAATGATTAAATACTTCTGAATTGGATAAAAATTTTATTGCCGTTCTAATACTTATTTTGATATGATTTTAAGCTTAGAGAAAAAATTAGTTATCGTTGTGCAAGAAGACAGAAGAGATTTGGCGAAAAAGAGGGGTATCTTGTGTAGATAAATTAAAAATGTTATATACAGCTATTAAAATGATTATCCTTGACTCTCGAGAGATGCTTCGTCATCATTATGCTTCACTTTTATACATGAAGACACTCGACGACGCGTCAACATCACGCAAGATGCTTAGTACACATTATAAATCATTTTTCTTCTTTTTCTAGTGATGCTGACCTTGCGTTTATTACTCTATTTTGTCTATTTTTGCAGTCCGTTTTGGGCGTAGTTTTGATATCTGACGAGAGATTTTCGTAGATAAATGGAAGTAATACTCGAGTGAGTGTGCGACTATCGCCCGCATTACTGTCGCAGTGCTGCAACCAGAGAATACAGATTGACTCTTCCGACTGTGCGATGCAATTAACGTCATTTGCAGCAACAAATAGCCATGGATACAAGCAAAACCACAGTCTATCCCAATCCGCGAGAGAAGGCCAACATATTTTCCGTGCTATTCTGGACGTGAGTATCGAATTCTTCCGAAATTGTTGGTTTATTTCACTCACACTGAGCTCAATTTTTATCTCGATACTCTTCAGATGGACGCTCAAGTTCTTCAAGGTTGGATATTCAAAGGTCATCGCACCTGATGACCTCTACGATCCGCTCAGAGTCGATCACTCGAATATTCTCGGCGATCGGCTGGAGAAATGCTGGTTTTCCGAGCTGGAACGGGCAAAAAGATCTAACCGCCAGCCGAGCTTCCTGAGAACGATTGCCCGCTGCTTCGCCTGGGAGTATTTTCTCTACGGTGTGCTGCACGCTTTTCACGAATTTTGCTTGAGGTAAAAGTCCACTTTAATTGACAATACTCGGAAATACCCCGGCACAATTTGAACTTTCGCTTGAACTGATGGCATTTCTTCCTTAAGGTTGGGCACGCCGATGCTTCTGGGCCGACTGCTGCGTTATTTTCGCGACGACGGTCAAATCACGTACTCTGACGCTCTGATGTACGCCGGAGGGATTTGCCTCACCACTGCGATAAACGCAGTCACCATCAATCAATCGATGTTTGGAGCGTTTCACGTCGGTGGGAGAATTCGTATCGCAGTGTGCTCAGTGGTGTACAGGAAAGCTCTGCGGCTGAGCACAACGGCCTTGGGCGAAACGGCGCCGGGAAAAGTGGTGAATCTAGTGGCCAATGACGTCAACAGATTTGAT
>MVJL01009868.1:0-14243 GCA_002156465.1 Macrocentrus cingulum
TTTGAACTTAAGCTTTTTACGACCTCCCCTAACATCTGTGAAAAAACTAGACTGCGGCAAAATTTTGCAATTTGGACTTCCTCTATTGCTTGGCCTACATCTGTAATAGACCGCGTGTACGTCGCGTTCTGCTCCTTGCACACCGCACAATAATACGTATATATACTATTTTTGCCCTTTAATTCCACAGATACATCTGTAATAGACCGCGTGTACGTCGCGTTCTGCTCCTTGCACACCGCACAATAATACGTATATATACTATTTTTGCCCTTTAATTCCACAGTCAGTTATATATATCGGTCCTATACTGATGGCGTATGTAGACAGCCGGTTTAAATCTTGGAAAAAATTTTCTCGTGTTCGCATTTTGCACGATTAATTACATCCCTGTCTCACGTGTATAGTATCCTCAGCGGCTCAGGTATATTCATTAATTTTATGTTGATGTTTTAATTAAGATTTATTGAAAAATTGGTATTTATTTTTTAGGCTTGTATAAATATAAGGGTTTGAAAAAACATATTTATTATATATTATAATTGGAAATTATTTTTAATTGCTTTAATAAAGTTATTTTTAATTTTTTTCCTTTTTGTTTCATAAAATAAAAACAATTCTGGAAGAAAAAAAAAGATGGAAATTTTTTTATAGATACATTAAAAGCATGGGAAATTTTGAGGGTGTAAAAAAATTTTTTATTATTTTTATGGGAGGGCTTTTAGAAGGTGGGGAAAAAAAAAATTTTTTTTTTTTGTATTTTTTTTTTTTTCAATCAAAATGTATAAAAAATTTGGATTGATAATGTGACAAATTTTGAGTTTTTTTTTTTTTTAATTGAAGTGAAAATTTAACCCGATTTTGCTATGAAATTCATCGGAAAAATCGAAATTCTATTTTAAAGTCGGTATTAGGGATGAATTTCGGTGAAAATCAAAGAAATTCATTATTTGTTATGACAGGAAAGTAATTTTCGATTTTTTTTTTTTTTCCAGAATTGTTGAAACTACTTGAAATGGGAACTCTTAGTACAAAAAACACGGAAATTACAAGAAAAAAAATGATTTTTTTGCTAAAAAATTACCCGTTCTCAAAATTTTAATTAATTTTTTTTTTTTTTTTCGTTTTTTTAAGATTTTTCAAAGCTTCATTCAGCTATTTAGACTTAGATGTGATATAAAATTCTTTTTTATATGAAAATATAATTAACATGTATATAACTTTTTGCTGAAATAATTATAAAATAAATATATATAAAAAAATATAGGGGAATGCGAGGCAGAATTAGGTCCTTATAAACCAATAATAATTATTTAGGAACCGAAAGTATAAAAATACAATTTCACCAAAAAGAACGAAAATTGGGTGAATGTACCAATTGATGACTGATTGATAATTTTTTTTAACAATTAAAATATAGCAATAACACAAAAAATCTAAAGAAATGTCGCGTAAGTAAAAAACACCAGTTAATGACTGGTCATCACGAATTAATGACCGGCCGTGTTCCAGTTAATGACAGCTCGACAAATATTATTAATAAACTGTGCAAAGAAATAAGTTTTAAGTTTTTAGGCATTGAAATTATTTTAATTAATCGATAATTAACCTAAAGAGTCACTTTATAGGAATAATATAGAGTGAATTTTGTCTGTTTTGACTCAATCATAAACGAGTGTTTGAGGTTTGGTGAACTTGAGCCGGTCATCAACTGTTGAAACGCCGTTTGCAAAGCACATGTTCCAGTTAATCACCGATTTCGGCTAGTACACGTACTTAATAATTAATTTCCGATTCCTACAACTATCCACTCATCTGTACAACGATACACGCGTCTTCCGCACAAAATTTCCAATCAATCAGTATTTTTTTTATTATCTAAAAGAGCCGTATTTTTTTTATTCTGTCAATTTAAGCGCCAGTGGTCATTAATTGGCACCTGGTCAGAAACTGGTACAGTTATAAACTCTACATACAAAAATTTATTATTAAATTTTTTTATGGAGGATATATTTTGGAGGTGAAGAGTCAGGAAATACTTGCGTGGAGAAAACAGACGAGAAGCAAAAGGTGTATTAGACTCGATCTACTCTCACATTGTTCAGTCGAATATAAACGTTTCTATTGATTTCCTACTTTCACCCATTCTACAGCTTATTTTCTCTGTCTCTATCAATAAGGATTTCATTTCAAGCAATTATCTTATCCATCGATCTCCTTCACTCTCAACAGTACCAATAGGTTAAATTATATTTTCCATCGTTCTCATCATCAGAGTGTCGATAATGTGAACGAAGCAATCTCATGCCAGTTTATGTATTGATATGTGTACTTATGTCAATATATCTGCACGAGAAAGGGCAAATCGTGTGGCACTCTGAGTATTAGTATACGAACACTCTCGTGATGCTCTGAATGCCACTCAAAGAGCACTTTGTCATCGAGCAACTACACGAGCGTGATTCCACTACTCGCTCTCTCTGTCATTGTCTTTTAAACCGGAAACTCTGATGTAAACCTCGACGCGCTCATTTCAGCCACAAATTTGTTTCTACAGGTGTAATAGCACTATCAACTTTTTTTCTCGCACTAAAAAAGAAAAAGACAAAAAAACTTAAATCCCCCATTGACGCCATAGTAAACAACAGGGAAAAGCGGGCTGACATAATAAACCAAATAAAAATAGCCAAGTTACTCGTGTATGTGTATACACTCTTGAAATATAATTTAAATAAAAAAAAAAAGTTAAAAATTTCTTCTTAAAATAGATATAACGCGTAAGAATAGTGCATCTTGCTGTTTTCAATCGAAATATCTTCTAAACTATTGAAGATATAAATTTTTGTTAAGATATCTTTTTTGTAGAGAATTTCATTAGCTACAAAAAAGGTCCTTATGAAAATTTGTCCAACTCGCATCCTTATCAATATATAGCCAATGAAGTAAAATGTCACGTGTTCAAAGTCAAAAAGAGGTTCATAATTATTTGCTGTTTTCAATCAAAATATCTTGAATACTATTGAAGATGAAAATTTTCGTCAAGAGACCTTTTTTGTAGAGAATTTTATTAGCTACAAAAAAGGTCCTTATAAAAAATCGTTCAACTCTCATCCTAATCAAGATATTACCAAGTAAAATGGTTTACTTAAAAAAAATGTTATGCTGGATGAACTCGTTTCCCGAGTCAAGTCCGCACAAGAAAATCTATATAGAGCGTGCAGAATGCATGTATGTAATAATTTACATAGCTTGACGACTGCTACTCTGCTCGCGCCCCCGCTATGTTTCACTCGTTAACCCTTTGAGTGTACTCTCCCTCGCGTTCCCGGAGGTACTCTCGAACAATATAGAGCCTGTTACAGGAGTGAACTGGATGAATTATAAAATCCCCTGCTGTAATAACTCTTTTTCTCTGGATCAATACTATATATCTGTATACATTGTGCAATTAAAACAAAACACACTACCCTTACAAACTGACACAAAAGATTGCACACAAAAAAATCATCCGCAATTGTGTTGAAAAAAAAGTCTCACTTTTAAAACTAAGGAAAATAACAATCGAAAGCATGCAAAAAAATTTGATAAATCATTAAAAAGTATAAATATTGTACAAAATTGATAAAAATAGTGAAAAAAAAATTTTTGTTAAGTGTAGATTTGAAAAAAATAAATAAAAAAAAGTCAATTTTGTTCATGAAAATTTTTTATTGGCTTTTTTTGACACCGGAAAAACATATTTTATTTTTAAAACACGTTAATCTTCAGATTATGCAGATCAGAAACAAAAATTTTATTTCATGTTCAAGGGTTGTGTAAAATTAAAAAAAAAATAGTAAAATAAAAAAATTTCAACTCACTGTGCGCCTTGACACGTCTGCAATCTCCGAAAACCCGGGAAGAACTGCTTGAGCAATTATCGATAAAGCCAGTGCATGTTCACTGGTAACTGCTACGAAAACTAACAGTTCTTTCCGGGTTTTTGGTAAATGCGGATGTCTCTATAAATATTAGAAGTGCAGTGAGTAAAAATATTATAATAAATTCAGAATATTAATTGCGTTCACGCGAATCTAAGTCAAATTTTAAATTCAAAAGTTATTAAAAGTGAAAAGAAATTTTTATTGATAAATTTCAAATTTTAACTTGTAAATTAGGGTAACTGTAACAATTTCTGACCAGGCGCTAATTAATGACCACTGGCACTTAAATTGATAGAATAAAAAAAATACGGCTCTTTTAGATAATAAAAAAAATACTGATTGATTGGAAATTTTGTGCGGAAGACGCGTGCATCGTTGTACAGACGAGTGGATAGTTGTAGGAATCGGAAATTAATTATTAAGTACGTGTACTAGCCGAAATCGGTGATTAACTGGAACATGTGCTTTGCAAACGGCGTTTCAACAGTTGATGACCGGCTCAAGTTCACCAAACCTCAAACACTCGTTTATGATTGAGTCAAAACAAACAAAATTCACTCTATATTATTCCTATAAAGTGACTCTTTAGGTTAATTATCGATTAGTTAAAATAATTTCAATGCCTAAAAACTTAAAACTTATTTCTTTGCACAGTTTATTAATAATATTTGTCGAGCGGTCATTAACTGGAACACGGCCGGTCATTAATTCGTGATGACCAGTCATTAACTGGTGTTTTTCACTTACGCGGCATTTCTTTAGATTTTTGTGTTATTGCTATATTTTAATTGTTAAAAAAAATTATAAATCGAAAATATAATGTTCAAATGATAGAATTATGCGCTCATTGAGGCTTGAACACGAAAAATTATTTAAATAACAATCATTTTTCACCAAATTTCTCTCAACCAGTCATGGCGGTATACATTTACCCCGTTCTTTAACTATAAAAAATTTTAATTTGTATAAAAATTAAAAAATGACTTGAAATTTTTTTTTCGCTGTTACCATCAGTCTTCTTAAATTTTATTTTAGATGTAAAAAACATGAGAAAAACAATTTTTCTTCACTGTATTGGCTGGCGCGATCTGGTGACTTTGATGTCTCACAAACGTTTACATAAGAGCGAAAAGAAGTTTATTATTTTTCGCAGACTCAGCGGGGATTGTATACGTACGTTCTACTTGATGAAACAAAGTAAAGTGCCACTTGAGAATAGCTATGCCGTTATAGTAAGCATTGCAAGTTGACCTTTCCGGTAGAAGAGGGCACAGACGCGTTCTCCTTTCGCCGTTGACCATCTCGTCACTGTGATGGCGTCTCGCTACGCTGCCCCTTGCACTGTTCCCTATTCTTCCGCTTGTTCCACTCTTCTCCGCGGCGCTGGCAGTCGCATCTGGATACCGTCGGAGCGTAAAGCTGTAACCGTCGACCTAACGAGCATCAGCCAGGTCCTCTTTCTCATAATTACGTCCGAACAACAATTATCTATCGTGCTTGTTTTTGCGCAACATAAATTACACGAGTTTTCGTTTTGTTTCCGGGGGAAAAAAAAATTTCTAAACAGATCTATCTCTTATACTGTGATGGGTGATTTATGCTAATGAACTTTTTCTCTTGAAATTTCATCAGTTTTTAATATTTTTCGTATTATTTTAAGACTTCCAGTGCTTTTTACTGACACACGGGCTATTGTTTACGTCTCATCGCATCAGCTATAGTCATTTGGTTCATGTCCGCATGACTATTTAAAAAAAAAAAAACGAAATATTTATGTTCTAATTTTTCGACATTTCTAATCGTGTTTTTTTTATTGTTTGAATTTTTATGATGCTTCCGATTTTGAGAAGTTGTTTTAGGATTTCTATTGAGGATAGATATTTATTAGAGTACCTAGGTCATTTTTTTTGCTGTAGAGAATTTTTTGTTAGTAAAAAATAGTGAGTAAAACTAAATTGGCGTACGGCTGAACGAGTTCAGGAGGTTTTACTTGATAAATATCTCGATAGGGATGCGAGTTGGCGTAATTTTGTTGAGAACCTTTTTTGTAGATAAGAAAATTCTCTACAAAAAAGGTCTGATGATAAAAATTTCTATCTTCAGTAGTTTTGATGATATTTTGATTTAAAAACCTCTGAAAAATTTATTTATTCGAAAAATCTTATCAAAAGTGAAATTTTCTGTATTCCTCGACATAATTTGATATTCATTGGCTATTTCCAACTTGAAAAAAAAAAAAAAAAAGTAAATAAAACAACATTAATTAAAAAAAAATGACGAAAAAAAATTTTTGAGATAAATTTTCACTTGTAAAACACTTTTTGCTTTTTTTCAAGTCTTACCTATAAAATGAAGTTAAAAAAATTTTTTTTTCAATCATTTAATAGTGGTTTAGACAAATTGTCATAAAAAAAAGTTTTTTTTTTACTGCAATAAAATTAAGATAAAATAAATGAATGGAGGAATGAATGTTTTTTTATGGATAAATAAAGAAAAAAAAATTCCATGCAAGTTCTAATGCATTTTCTTATCCAATCGGCGAGTGTTGATAAAAATAGAAAAACACGAACTTCCCTTTCGCGCTGCCAGTGATAAATTAATAATCTCTGTGTATGGCGCACAGGGAGAATAATTAATTGGTAGAGCAAGTGGCGAAAGAAAACGATCAGATGTGAAAGCAGTGTATAAGTAAATATATTTAACTCTAGATGAATATATATTTACTGTAAATGTAGGTATGTTAGTTGGATAAAGAAACGAGTTTATCACGCACAGTTTGAGCTGAATATAATATCCGCTAGCGAAGCAGACAACAGGCAGAATTATGGGAAATTCACGCGCGCGCGCGCGCCTTTTGCTCTCTGCTGTTACGTGCCACCGTGAAAAGTTGGAAATACTTGTGTACATAGGCTATAAACTAGGATATATTCCTTGCGTGTATTTAACATTCATCTTTCTCCAATGATTCGATCATATATACCGATCTATGCATCACGGAAAATTATAATAGGCTTGGATATATAAGAAACAATTTAACGTATGCATCTATTAAATTCAACTATAAACACTAAAATTATTAAATTTACTTGAATTCACTTAAAATCATCGTTACCATGTAATTCTATTGTTATTTTTATATCGTGTATTATAGTTAAATACTGTTATTTAATTCAAATTTTTTTTTTTTTTTCAATGATAAATCAAAATATTTCTAGTTCTCAACCTTGTTTTATACAGAAACCGTTAATTTTTATAGATGAAATATTGTGAATTTTTTTTATGTCATAAAAAAATACAAGTAATTTTTGGGAAAGTGGTGAAAATTGTTATGTAGGTATTTATGCAAAATTCAATGGTTTTTTTGGATTTTTAGGTTTTCTGATGTATAATTTGTTTTTTTTTTTTTTGAAAATTGTTTTTTATAAATATTACGAGTTAATGATGTTTTTTTAAATGTATTTTTAGACTTGTATTTTGAGGTTTTTCTATTGATTGTGAGTGAATTTGTACTTATCAGTTTTTACTCTTTTTTTTTTTTTGACAATTATTAAAAATAAGTTTATTTATAAATAATAAAAAAAAAAGTATTTTGAAACCTGAATATCTCGATTTTTCTTGGGATTTTGAGTCGATATGTACCTATCAATTTTTAACGATTTTTCAAAATTGTTTAATTATAAATAACAAGTTAATAATTAAAAAAAAGTATTTTACGATCTAAATATCTCACTTTTTCTCGTGATTGTAGGTCTATATAAAATTAATAATTTTTATCGTTTTTTAAATTGTTTATTTATAAATATAGAGTTAATAACAATTTTGAAAAAGGCATTTTAAGACCTGAATATCTTGAATTTTCACGGAATTTTGAATCAATATGTAATTACTAAATTTTATCTTTTTTACAGAATTGTTTATTTATAATTAAAAAGTTAACAATAAAAAAAAAATCGAATTTTACTATCAAAATATATCAATTTTTCTCGTGATTTTGAGTCGATATGTACCTATAGATTTTCGATAATTTTTGAAAATTATTTATTTATCAATAAAATAAAATAAAAAATTACAACAAAAAACGATATTTTTAAACTTGGATATGAAAAATTTCATAAATATATGGAGGATTTTAAAAATTCGTTTTTTCATATTTAAATCGATTATTTATAAATAAAATATTTTCCTCAGTGATTAATTTCGTTTTTGCGTGATACATCGAGAGTCTAATGAACTGATTGTTATCGGGTAAAATTAATTTATGCCAATCTGTGTGTGTGTATGTAGGTTTCATGCGCGTTGAATAATCACACATCAAGCAGCCGGTCTAGAATGTGCTTATAACTTCTCTGCGAGGACGTTCGATTTGATATAACCTACATTTAGTTGGATATGTGCATCAGGCGTCGTCTCTCGTGACGTAAATCCGGCCGTATTCAAACGCGTGTTTAGCCCTGACGTGGCTGTATTTTATGTTGTTTCTGGGTCGACGAAAACGTCGCTTGTGATAGTACAAGTGCAACTTTGTCTGTTTTGCTTTTCACTTTTGATTCTATAGTACATCTGTAGGCTTCATTCAAGCTGCGAGGTGTTATGCTGACCTTTAGATGTGCCTTTAAAGTTTATTGTCTATTCTTCACTTTTCAATGCATCCTTCTCAGCTATTCAAAATTCTAAATCTATTGTTTTACTGTAGAGTTGTGATATACAAATTATTGATGCAATCAATTCTTTTATTGTGGAAAAAAAATTTTTTTTTTGTTCTATCTCAATGGGTTTATTTACTTCGGGATGATTGGAAGGTTAAAATCGCATAGTTTATGTCGTTTTTATTTTTATAATTTTTCTAAATACCGAAAAAAAACTTTTATTAAAATTTTTAACTTGAAGAAAAAATTTTTTTTTTTTTTCGAGTATTTTATTTTTTTATGGGTGTAAAATAATTTTTTTTCTCAAAAAATATGAAAAAATACATGAATTTTTAAAGATTAAGTTTATAAAAATTTTCATTTTGCAGTTTTTTATTATCTGTTAGCAAAAATATTGCTAAAATTGAGAGAAAAAAAATCCAAATGTTATAAAAAAAAAAAAAAATTCCATTATAAATATATACAATAGAAATATTTAAAAACATTTAAAAATTTAAAAATGCATTTTTTCCACGATCCTAAAATAGAAAACATTTTTTTTTTTACATTCAAGGATGACTGCTAATTTGTAAATTTTTTTTTTGTTTTTTCATACAACTTGAAGACATTTATTTTTAGACATAAAATGATAAAACGGAGTAGAGTAGTATATACAGAGAGGGTCCTCTAAGACCGAGAATATATTATGTCCATAAGTACTCACAAACGACCGGTTTATGGCATTCGCCGACACTTTCGTTTTCGACTGGACTCGATTCCCTTGTTGAAAAAAACAGATGAATCGTTGGATTATAATAATCGTGTCCCAATCTCTGCTCTTCACTTCTCTTCTTTTCTTTTTAATACAAACCAGCACACTCACATTTATGTATAACAGCACAAGGTTGGAGTCTATATTTGTGGGTTAGAGATGAAGCTCTCTGAGCGTCATCGAAAAAATTAGCATCATCGACTATAGTCATTGATGTTTTTTTTTTTTTCATCGTATATTCTTCTCGTTAACGACCGCATGTTTTGGCTAAAAGTTGAATTTAAAGGATGATTTTATTATATATCTTAAGATTAGTCTGTCCCGAGTAAAATTAAATGTGGAAAAATAAAAATCTTGAACCTTGATACACGTCACTCTCAATCAGACATGACTTTGAAGACGCGCGTTTCAATATTTCATTATTCTCTATTATACAATCACCTATTGTCTTCCTGGAAAAAAATTCTCCATACATGCACGCGGCCAATTGGAGATGACAAAAGGTTGAATCGATCAAGGAAAAAAGACCCTGACAATATATATTGTTTTACTTCCAAAAATATCGCGTGTCTAAAACCAAAAAAATATACCCTTCAAAAAATTGACAACATTTTACCTTAATATCTTGATAAGAACACGAGTTAGGTAGATTTTACTAAAGACTTTTTTTGTAGCTAATAAAATTCTCTACAAAAAAGATTTCTTAATAAAAATTTCTATCTTCAATAGTTTTAAAGATATTTTGATATAAACAAGCAAATAATTTTTTATGTTGCCTTTTTTAGCTTTTAATATGTGATATTTTATTTTTGTTGGATATCTTGATAAGGATGCAAGTTAGACAAATTTTGTTAAAGACCTTTTTTGTAGTTAATAAAATTTTCTACAAAAAAGATCTCTTGAGAAAAATCTCTGTTTTCAATAGTTTTGACGATATTTTGATTTAAAACAGCAGCATATGTGATAAGTTGAAAAAAAAAAATGTTTTCTATTTTTATTTTCAACAGTTTGATTAGTTGGATGTTGAAAAAAAAACTATTTTTCTAACGTTTCTAGACACTAAATAAATGTTTTTATAACTTGACAGCTGTATGAAAAAAAAAATGTTTTCTATTTTTATTTTCAACAGTTTGATTAGTTGGATGTTGAAAAAAAAAACTATTTTTCTAACGTTTCTAGACACTAAATAAATGTTTTTATAACTTGACAGCTGTTAGACATCCTCAAGTAAAAAAAAAACTATTTTTCTAACGTTTCTAGACACTAAATAAATGTTTTTATAACTTGACAGCTGTTAGACATCCTCAAGTGCTGTGTTCAATTCACGTAGATTCTGACACTTTCACTTATATTACAATTTTATAAGACTTTTTTCGGTTTAGAGGGTGTTTGAGTGTATAAATGGCTGGCTAATATCACGTCAGACATTTACACTTGATGTGGAAAGCGCGTGCTAATCAATTTAATATATTCTTGGTTTACATTACAGTCAACGACGTTCACGTGTGCCGCGTTTGACGCAGACAAACTTACTCTTCGAGTTTTAGCGCGTGCGTCTGACCATTTTTTCCTGTTTCTACTTTTTGATCAAGCGAAAGAGACAACATCGCAACGACGAATCGATTAAATCGAAATAATAAAATTAAACCAAATTCGCTAAAAAAAAAATTGCAAATAAATTTAAATAAGAAAATAAAACTAAAAAAATTATTTTAAAGCTTTTTTTTTGCAATTTATAAATTATTTATCACTAAAAAAAACACTTAAAGGCCATTAAATTTTGAGTAAAAATTATGTAATAAATTTTTTTAAACCAAAAAATTGAATTTTTTTATATTAAGACATTTTTGATAAAACAAAAATTCTTTAAAATCATTAAAAATGAGTAAAATTTATTTTTTACTCGTTTTTCATCGGAAAAAAATTTAATTTATTAATAAATATCAATAAAACAACTTTGAAAAAAATTTATATGAATCAGAAAATTTTTTTTTTTTTTACTCGAAAAAATTGATTTAAAAATTTTTCAAAGTCATAGAAAGACTTTTTTAACAATTCTAAATTTATTTAATGTTTAAATAGGAGAAAAAAAATTAGTTTTATCATTTTATGAATTGTTTAATCCTAAAAAATAATTCTAGTTTACTAAAATTGAGTTGAAATAATTTATTGATATTTTTTTCTACTCGAAATGTCTCGTATATTCATCAATAAAACATTATAGACACACTTACCGAATGATTTAAAAGCACTTGGACAGCCAAATAAAAAATGCGTGGCCCAATCAAAACATCAGTCACGTTTAAAAATCGTTAAACATGCCTGAAAACCACTAGGCCATCAAAAGTGTTGAAAAAAAAAAATACAGCACTATATAGTCTGGGGTTACAAGCCGCCGCGCCTCGTGACCCACTGAACTATCTTCTAGTCTGTATATCACGTTGCGTCGACGTCGTGCACACCGTCAATAAGCACTCGCGTACCTCAAACGATATATTCCAAGTCCTGAAAGCACATCTTCTATATTTTTTATTTTCTTAACGTTGAATAACTCTGTAACTAAGCGAAATAACGAAAAATATCAAGAGAGTCAAATGATGGGAAATTTAATTTTCTACAAAAAATGTAGAATAAATTTTTTTGATATCTTGATTGATTTTCGAGATATTTTGAAAATATCATCTTTCATATAAGAATTTTGAAAAATTAACAATATCTCAAAAATTGAAAAAAATACAAAAAAAAAAAAAAAAATTATTCAATTTTTTTTGTATAAAATTGAAAGACAGATTATTTAATTTGAGTAAAATTTTGCATTATCTCACTTATTTATCGAGTTATTACCAAAAAAACTAACAAAATTACAAAAATGTGCAAAATTTTCGAGTTTTCAATGCAAAAAAAATTTTTTTTATTGTTTATTTCAATCAAGCGTCCTAAAATTTATCCTAGATCTCCTAAACTCAAAAAAATATGAATAAATGTTGTCATATTTTCATTTAAATATATGGAAAAAAAATTTTTTTAAAAAAATAAGCGACAAGTTTATACACCACTACAAAAATATACGAAATCGCTATATTGATGACCAAGTTTGGTAGTTGTCATTGATTTTATGAATTAGTAGTAAAATAATTGTGAAAATTAAAGATTTTGAGAGTTATAAACCAGTTTTACGCGCTTTTTGTTCAATTTGGTGCCTATTTTTTTACAGCAAAGCTGTATTTTGGGGAGATTTCACATATTTTTGTTAAAATAAACAAAAAAAAATTTAAAACCTTTGGATAGATTCACTGCAAAAACCATAAAAAAACAACTTAGACGTCCGCCTCGGCGCAGTCATCAATTTATTACTTTCCCCAGAGTCCATAATACAACCTAATTCCGATCAAAACTCGACACAACCCAAAATTTTAGTCCGAAATACACAAAACAGCACGCAGTACATATACACCTACTGCATTTCATGTATTTTTTTCATCAACCAATCACAACGCGAGAATAAATATTTAAATTTACTGCAGCTGTTTTTTTGCAATCAACCAATCGCAGCACGAGAAAATTTCTAACAACCAATCAGCAAAATGTCACATTTTGCCTGAGGAATAAAAATCTGATTTGTACCAAAAAAATCGGGGAAACATTCGTTGCCAAGAATTTATTTTCCTTATTACTGCACCGAATTTAAAAATTCTACGCTCAATAAAAAAAGTGTCATCAACTTTATAGATGTATCTAAGGAAAAATTCGGATAAAAAAAATTATTTGCCGAGATATTTCAAATTAAAAATTGAAACATTCCAAAATCCTAAATTTTTCCTGTAGAAACATATATACTCTCAGTCTCAAGCCATTTATTTGCATGAACGTATACGGTTGCGCCTAAACTTGGCACGAGACTCTATAAGTCTTGATACCTATACCAAAACGCGCACATTATTCGCAGTGTAGGCGAAAAAAAAATACAATAAAGTTTGGTGCGCGCGGGTGCGGGCAGTGAATCCACCGCCCCTCCGCGGGTCTACCTAACCGACCGCTGCTGTTCATCGCCCCTCTCTCGTCGGCCGTCAGCTATCCGCGCTTGTAGCATGTCGCACGACAGTATCGCGCTGTCTGCCGTGCAGTGAACGTGTCGTTCATATTTCGCAATAAAAAAAAAAAATCATTCCCTCCAATAAACCTCTCAAAAAAATTTTTTTTCACCACGCGATTACAAATCCCTACCAAAATCACGTGGATTATCGTGAATTACGTGTCATTGTCAGCGTGACAAGTGTGTTTCTAGTGCTTACAAGGTGCTCAACTCATTTTACCAACCGGCACGAGTAAGATAACGAGTGTTATTTCGTGTTGACAAGCTCCCGATGATTTTTTCATCCCTTTTTTCATCTCCCTCGAGGATTAACTACTTCTACAATTATTTATAGTGACGAAAAATACTCTGTAAACCTTTGGGAATATATTTCAAGCCTTTTTTTCACGCCTGGTTTCACCGAGGTTAGTGTATATGCATGCGATAATGCCACTGGCATTTTTTTATGTATTTCGCAAAACTTTTACCTCATTTTATTTTTTGACTCCTGCGATTAATTACTCGATTATTTCTATATTTTTTTTATTAATTATTTAATCTACAGATAAATTATTTTTTGACGGTGATTAATTATCTTGGAAAAAAATGTGCTACTTTTTTTTTTTTCGTTTTTAAATTGCATGACGGTGATTAATTATCTTGGAAAAAAATGTGCTACTTTTTTTTTTTTCGTTTTTAAATTGCGAAAGTTGAATTTAGTAGAGAAAATATGGATTTAAATTTTGAGAAAGTAGAAAAATTTTTTTATTATGTGTAAATTAGTCTTTTGTTGCTGTTTGAGATGGAAAATTTTTTTTTTTTTTTCGTTTTTTTTTTTTTTTTTTTTTTTT
>MVJL01009874.1:0-43948 GCA_002156465.1 Macrocentrus cingulum
CCCACGTTGCACTGAGTCGCAGCCGCATGGTCTTGACCACTGTGCTACGAGCTTGGCTAAGAGTTCCTAAATATACACGTATCCAAATGTGTACTGCCATAGATAGTTAATTGTTTACATACTGTCACGTGATCGAGGCAAAATCATGAGAAACTCGAAGAAACTATAGATAACTCCGAGTAATAGGTATTCGCCTGTGAGTAACTCGTAAAAACTGTACGAAATGGAAGAAACTTCGAAAAACTATAGAAAACTCCAAATAAACTATAGATAACTCCGAGTAATAGGTATTCGCCTGTGAGTAACTCGTAAAAACTGTACGAAATGGAAGAAACTTCGAAAAACTATAGAAAACTCCAAATATTTTTTCTCAGGGTAGTCTAAGAAACTTCTAAAAACTTCAAAAAACTCTGGCAAATGCGAATATGCTAGTCAGTTACTCTAGGAAACTCCGAGAAATTAGGAGGAATTAGGAACATCTCTCAAACCCTCTAAAAATCTCTAAATTTTTTCTCTCGGGGGCTAACTCAATTAGATAATTGAACTATTAATTTCTTCAGCATTTCATTTTCCGCTGACTAAATCAGCAGAAAAATAACACTGCAAATAAGTCGATAACGGTGGATTGTATTTAGGAGTGTTGGCTTTAATACACTTTGTCCGGGAGTTTTTTGACCGCTTTAATGCTTCAATTTCTTAAAATTAAAATCTTGTTTGACAGTCTTCATGCAAATAAACGGCATAAAACCTAAGAAAACATCTTTTAAGAGATATACTGCATAACATCATTGCCTTAATGTGAACTTTTCTATATTTTAATTCCAAAAAAATCATGGATGAAGATATTGAAATTATCGTGGCCAATTTCAGGAATTTAATAACGGTTTAATTTTAAAAAATGAGTCAATGAGTTCCTAAAGTTCGATATCTTAGTACTAATGTTTTAAATCATAGTAATAATGTTTTAATGATGAATTTTCACAAAAACAACATCAAAGATAAAAATTATTTTTGCTTCCAGAAACATTGTGTACATCCAAAAACAATTAAAAAAGAAAATAAAAAAAATATATAAAAATTCCGAAAATAACATTATGACTCTCAGCCATAATACGTTTCCTTTTTTCAATTACTCATTATAGAACCCGAAATTGAAACGGAACATTTAAAATTTCATAGATTTATTCATCTTAAAACTACAGTAAATTAACAAAGGAAGACACTAGATTTAATGGATCGTAGAAGGTCCTGGGGCTGTGAGTTTAAACAAGGCCCGCATTCCTCGTCGAATACCCGAAAAACTCATTAGCAAGTTTGCTGCAAGACTGTAACGATTGTGAAAAAGGCACAGGCGTATAGTATAAGTTGAAGCTATACACTACAAAAACATCAAAGTCTGTGAATTCATCGTTAAAGAGATACTTTTCTCATTCTCCTTAAAGTACCCTGGTGAAAATCTTTGACAACTTTTCATACCTTCAACTTCAACTAATCTACATAAAACTACAACATTTTTACGATAATTTTCCTATACTTTAACATCGTAAATTTCTACAAAAAAAAGTATATATTAGAAATCATTTTTGGATCTAGGCTACACTTTCGATTATGAAATTTCATTTCATTTCAATTATCGCCTTTAAAGCCGATAATGATTTTTTTTAAAAAGTCCCTTGACGACAGTAAAATTTTCCGAGTTCACAAAGAGCGAGTCGCTCCACTGAGCATACGCTACGTCAATGTATTTTGTCATATTAATGCTTATTATTAATAATAAGCATTACAATAAAAGTCAATAATGTATTAAAAAACAGAAAATAATTTTTTATCTCTTTTATTTGTAATAATTTCTTTGAATATTTAATCTTCATATATAATAACGTGCGAAAAGTGACATATTATAAGAGTATAATTAATCTTTCAAATTAAAATACAGCAATTACGTCTTAATATCAGATAAGATGTGTCAAGACTACCTCAGAATTAATTTCATTATGTTCCCAAATTTTTGAATCAGCAGCCTTGATCTCTTTTGTATCTTATATTATATTAAATTTATATAATTCGCCAAGGCCAGCATACAGTAGATCATTGAGAGATATATTCTTAAATACGTCGTGATTACCAACAATGTATTTATACTTAGACTCCATGCCAATGTGGCTAAATATATACGCGCAAGTTGTTCAGGACGAAGATTGTCAAGAGTATTAAGTCAAGAGTAACGCTAATATAATTATTTCTCAGCCAAAATAAGCCAATTATAAGAATCTATGACAATATATAAATTGTACGAAGATAACTGCTTTATTACCTTATGGTTTTATTTTCGTCTTTTTAATTTTTTGTTATTATGCCAATTAAACTGATTGTGTCATACATGACAGCAGTCTTTAATACGTTGTTAATCAAATTAATTATAGCAGATTCAGGGCTCAGTGGATCAGTTATTCGCGCGCCAATGCCAAGCTAACACGGAAAATCTAGTCACACAAGCAATATACGGGTGATTGTTATATACTGATACGCGACATTGCAGATAATTTTGCTTTAGATCCAAAGTACTGATTTCGTATAATAATTACCTTATCTTTATTATCAAAGAATGGTTTATAAAAAATCTTTAAACTTGATTGAACCAGACTGAGTAATTATTAGCACTAATAATAGCCAGATTTAATGCGAATAATTATTGTTATAATGAAAATATCAACAGAGGCTCATTAAAATATAATAATTTATTGTATGAAATGAAAAAAAAAATTTTTAAGAATAAAAATATTTCAATTTTGATGCTGTCTAATAATTGTCTTCACGTAAGCTCTAGTTCTAATAGTAATAAAATCCAGAGTCAAAATACAAGACATGTTCATAAAAGCACGTGAGTTAGAATCAGTGTATCATTCGAGTATTCGAGCTGTTTTACATAGGCGTCCACAATTTATAGAATTCCGCTCAGTCGTGGTTGTCGTTGAGTTGTGACTTGTGAGCAGTCGTGTGGATGCCACGCGTCAGACACGATATTTGTAGTGGTGTGCAAGATTCATCAGCGGGAAAGAACCGAAAGTGAATATCAAATAAATTACTGATTAAATAGACACTTGACTTATTAATCGTGTGCCCACTTGTGGTGTATTTATTCTTGTTAAAAGATGAAACTCCTCAGTCACAACAATTCAGGGCTGATTGGTCGAGTTGAATTTTTCTAAGTCCAAGTGAATTTATGTGCCAGAGTTAAACATGGTTAGAACTTCATTTCGTTCCAGTGTGAGTGTGATACAAATAGTTGGTGAGTTTATAGCAAAAATCTATCTACTACATCAAGTTTTTCTGTCAGTAATGTGTGATTTAAAAAATTTTCTCAGAACATGCCAGCGTGGGCGAACCGACCGATTATAATAAAGCATTATCAGCTACAGGTTAGTTCAAACTCATGTATTTTTATGTCATTTTTAAGTTGGATATAAGTATACAGACTGATTCTATATGTGTGCATTTATTTTAGGATTTGGCTTGTACAATTTTTTTTTGGTCCTGGCAACAATTCCGGTGGCTTGGGCCAGCGCTTTTAATATGACAACAGGGGCATTCATTTTGGCTTCAGCCGAATGTGAACTAGAATTGACATTTATACGAAAAGGCTTTCTTGTCAGCGTAGTTTATATGGGTACAGTAAATAAAAATTTTAATTCTTCAAAATAGATCAAAAATAAATTTTTCACACCTTAAATGAAAAAAAAAAAAAAATTAAAATTGATACTTAAACACACATAATAAATAAATAATCTAAAAATCTGGCGGATAAAAAAAAACTTGTTAAAATTAAGATTGGAAAAAAAAAATCTTTTTTTTTTTTTGTAATACGAAAAATATTGTTTTTTGAACGATAATTACAATTGAAAGTAATAAGAAATTTTGTTTTAGGAATGATGATGAGTTCGTTGTTTTGGGGATTTTTATCAGATCGTCTCCCTCGAAGATCACTTTTTCTACTTGGCCTACTCATTGACATTTTATGCAACATTCTCTGCACGCTTGTAGACTCGTATTATATTTTTTTACTGCTCAAATTTATCACTGGCACTATGTAAGTTTTATTAAGTAATTTTAATAAAATATACAAAGATAAGACCACTTGGTTTTATGCGATGACTAAACTTGTTTGGAATGATATTTTAAATTCATATAACATGTCAATATTACTTTGCAGTGTTAATGGACCCCTGGCAAACTTGGTGCCTTATCTCAATGAATTCCAACCACAGGAATATCGGGCAAAAGTTGTCACCTGGTCCGGATACATTTTTTCATTTGGTTTTGTTGTGCCAGCTGGTAAATATTCATTCACACTGTCTTTACGTCAATTCCATTTAATCAGGAATGTCACATATTCATGTTATGATTTTATATTTTCACCATTTACATTCCTAAAGACCTTGAAATGCATTTGAATTACCGATGATTTGAATATTCCATGCATGACAAACTGGCTCACCTTTCACGTTGTTAATATATTTATTATTACTGCGTAGAATCAAGTTTTTTTTTATGTTCATACCAGCGCAAGAAATCATAGATTTTTCAGGCTATAAAATTTGTTCTTGTTTTTTTCTAGTTTTGGCATTTACGATAACACCTTTACCATGGTCTTTTCTCCTATTTGGCCGAATTTACAACGCCTGGAGAATTTATCTTCTCCTATGTTGCATACCATCTATCATTGGATTCGTGACAATGAGCTTCCTTCCGGAGAGTCCAAAGTCACTCATGGAAAATGGCTATATCCCGCGAGCCTACGACTTGTTGAGCCGAATGTATGCAGTCAATAATCGAGTAGCTGCCGATAGTTATCCGGTAAGTGATACGATCTAGCTTATCGTCTATTGCCATCAAATTTTTTGTCAAAAGCGAGATTTCGTTCCAATGATTAGATTTATTTATTTTTTTCTAAAACTTAATATTTATTTTCAGATTAAGATGCTTCAGGCACCAACTAAAAAAACCGAAGAACCCGATATTAAATCAACTATAAAACGAATTTTAAATACTTGGCATGACGTCGAACAACTTTATACTCAGCCACATTTACGTTCATTTCTCATCATCAATTTTCTTCAATTTAGCAGTATGCTTGCGTAAGAATTGATTCATATGACATTCAATAAATTCTTAATAATTAAACACAATCTCACAACATGAAGAACAGTTTCCGTTCATTTTTTTTAGCACTGATAAGAAAATTCCTTCAAACATTTATTCAGATGAAAAATTAAATATTTAACTTTCGTATCTATTTTGATATCAAAAGATAATGGAAGAAAATTAATTAATTTTTTGTTTACTCGGCAGATTCAACACGATGAGACTGTGGATTCCACATATGTTCATCATCATCAACAACTTTGACTATACTCTATGGGATTCTGTTCGTGGTAACCCAACGATATGCGAATATTTAATACCAGGCATCATTCCCCCGGGTCTTAACAACGAGACTTTCTATGCAAATCACGCTTGTATTCGGGTAATATGTCGGTACTGTAAACGCGGTTAACAATGAATCCGAGTTCCTCTCGTCCGCTATAAACCATTACACATATATACACAGATACAGTATATAGATGTGTAATTGTAATATATGTTTGCACGCCACAACTAGCATTTATAGGCTTGTTTCAATTTCAGTGGCACATCAATCCCAGTGTGTACATAAATTCGAGCATCATCGCAACATCGGCAGTCAGTTTTTCCTTCTTCATTAACTTTTTCTATACTACTAGACTGAGGAAACAAATTGTTATAAGTAAGATAATTATATCTAATTTATAAATTTTAATTCTTTAATTGATTTAACATTTTTTTTTTAGCTCTTGCCTACTTGATCGCTGTATTGGGCTGCTGGGGAACTAATTGGGGACAACTCGTGCCTCTAATGTTGACCCTATCAGCAGCCATTGTCGTCACAGCTCGTACAGCTTCTAATATAGTTATCGCTACTAATACCGACGTCATTCCAGTCCAGTTAAGGTAATACCTTCGCTTCGATAACCTTCTGATAACTTTATAATCCCTCGTTATATTCGCGATTCCACGTGCTGTTCTGCCATCTACATTCAACATTTTCGCAGAGTCTAATTAATAGGCTTGCTAATTCACAAACTTTATAGCCAGATTCTAATAATTATTCTGCTTAAAAATATGTTATTCATATTCTACGTAGTATTGGGGTCGAATTGATACAAGGTAAAATTTTAATTTGAATTTTTTTCTCTGGAAAAAAATTTTTTTTAATTGAATTTCATAAAACTTATTTTTCTAACTAAAAAATATGGTTATAAAAAACTCATTTAAAATATATAACATTAAATTTTTTTATTTTCGGAATTTATTCAACTTTTTCTGATATTGAAATAAAAAAATTTAATTTTTTTCCAAAAATTAGTGAATAAGCTAAGTTATGTATAAAAATACGTTAAAATTGAATTTTTCACCATATCATGGTCACTAACCGAAAAAATTTGCAATTTCTCTTTTTTTTATTATTAAAAAACCATATCTAAGTACAAAAATTAAAAAAAAATTTTTTTTACATGAATGGCTTATCAAGCCAGTTTTCAATCATATGACGTCATAATTTTCAAAAAAATCCGATTATCTGAAAATGATATTTTTATTATGAAAAAAAATTATTATCAAATTCTATAAAAATAAATTTTTATCAGTTACTGAAATTTGATATTGCCCAAAAAATAATGTATATTAAAACGAGAGAATTGTCATTAATTAACGATTGTTTATTTATAGGCCAACATCATCAAGTATTTTGGGAAATATCGGCAGTTTTGGAACGATCGTAGGAAATATAATATTCTCAATTCTACTTGGAATCAATTGTCTCAGTGCTTTCATGGCACTGGGCGGATTGCTAACGTGTGAGTATATAATAACTCTATTATCAACAATTGAGTTAATCGTCAATCGAAGAAATAAATTGTTAAACAAGTCAAGTGATTCATTGGCACAATTTGTTATTTTTTAGTGTGTCTGATCATGTCGTTCTTCGTACTACGACCAAAGCCTGATAAAATGGACACAGCTCCAACGTAATCGACCGATGTGTGATATCAATTAAAGGAAACTATCACACATCCACAAGAGCAACATGCATCTATATCAAAAAAGTGGCTACTTTCTGATGAACAGAGAGATTAGATGCTCCTATAGCCAGAAAACCGGCAGATACTATATAGTTTAACAACTAATCTATATAGTAATTAATTATTGAACTCATATCAATCATTCTATTAATTTTGTTTTAGTATATGGACTTTCAATGAAAACGTTCGTGAATTATTCCGTCCATGCGTGAAATATTCTTTACGAAAAAAACAAACAACATTTTATATTAATTAACGATCAACGCAAGTAAATAAATATTTTTTTCCACGTATTTCAATCTTCAAAAATGTTATAAAAAAATACGTTAAAGAGTTAATAGTAATTATTACAGAGGAAATAATACTCGCTCAATGTTAAATATATTTTTATAAATTTTACTTAAATACATCAATTTAACTCGATATATTAATTTATTTATTGAATCGTTTTTTTTATAAATCGAGGGTATTATAGATTGTTTACAATAGTCGTTAATTAGCTCGCGGCAAGCATCCGCTTGTTTGCCACGTGGACAACTTTGCAATATCGTTTGTATATATACCTACACAGTTCGAGCGATTCGCAAGCTGCTCTAGTGAGCGATGCCTCAGTGGTTGAATACACAAGCATATAAAATTGGTATAGATGTGTAATATATGTATGTGATGTAGTTCGATGGCAGCCTCCTTCAGGTGAATAAACATCGGAAGTTTGTCAGCAAATTGCAAACTTACGTTCGCTCTCTGTATAACGAGTAAAACAATAATCAACTGACTCACCTGTAAATTTCAAACTGAAGGTCGTGGGATCGAATCCAGGATAGGTTTATTTTTTTAATTAGCATTGTTTACTTTATACATCATTTTTTAAGCGATATGACAATTAATCTACTTTATTTAAGCATTTACCTAACGCTCGAATGATAAAAAATTTTTTTTTCTTTGAATTTAGTTTTCTAAGAATTGTGGCTACGGATCGATAGTTACAGAAAATTTTATGGAACGTTTTTTATAGAAAATTTAATTTTCTACAATTTAGAAAATTAAAGATATCCAACTAATTTTTTTTCCGAAATTCAGTTTTTTGGATTTCCCGGCTACGGATGACGAGTTACAGAAAATTTCATTAAGCATAATTTGTAGGAAATTTAGTTTTAAATAATTTATAAAGAGTGACATTTTTCGATATCTCCCTTATTTTGCGAGATATCGAGGAAAAACGAAAAAACACAATATTTGCTGGATTAGTTCGGCGCGCCGAACGCTAGATGGCGCTACATGTCTGAAAATTTTCGTTTTTCCTTAAAAAACACCGGAAAGACGCATTTTGACGTGGACACGTCTTTGTTTTCAATATGAGGGGGCACTTTGTGAGGCGACCTTTATAGTGTTGGCGCCATCTATTGGGTAAACTAGTAAGTGATACTAGTTTACCGACTGCAGATCATAATTTATGATAGGTAATATAGGTTATTGAAAGATTCCTTGTCGTTAACGTAGACGATTAGGTTACAGAGTATTAAAGTAACTGCACTTTCACACTAATACATAAATGAATTGTTGACATTTTAATGTTCGTTCTCGTGTTTTCCGACTTTAAATCCCGACAAACATACACCAATTATCTTGTGCGGAGATTTTAATAATAATGTTCTCGAGAATGAAGTACTTCGTGAGTATATGAAAAAAGAATTTGATTTAGAGTGCTGCGAAACTCCGCCAACAACTTTAGGTAATACGCGAATTGATTTGACATTTGTGCGGAATATTTATGTTGAAATTTATCGCTATGTTTCCTATTTTTCGTATCATCGACCTATTCTCAATAAAATAATTTTCAAGTAATTTTTTATTATATAAAATGATTAAAATCTAAGATGTCCCGCTTCCCGCCTCTCCCTGTGGAATCATAGACGTGTCCACGCAATACCATCTGTATCGTGAGATACAAATAAGTTCTCGTGTTTTATTCGGAATGATCACAATATTATTATGCCAAGCAGATGTAAAATTCCAAATTGCTCCACGGACTCCGGTTGTTCAGTTTTCCAATTGCCGAATGAGGCAAATACACGAGAACAATGGATAAAAGCATTTAACAATGCATATCCTGATTTAGTGATTAAAAAGACTCTCTTCTTGTGATTTCCAATTGCCGAATGAGGCAAATACACGAGAACAATGGATAAAAGCATTTAACAATGCATATCCTGATTTAGTGATTAAAAAGACTCTCTTCTTGTGTGAAAAACATTTCAATCCGTCAGATATTGTCAAATTTCATGATATTACTGATAAGACAGGAAATCCTGATTTAGTGATTAAAAAGACTCTCTTCTTGTGTGAAAAACATTTCAATCCGTCAGATATTGTCAAATTTCATGATATTACTGATAAGACAGGACGACGTCATTGCGATCAAATTCTGTAGGGAACTTCACGTCAATGGAAATACTGCTCGAGAACGGGAAAAAATTTATACTTGCAGGAGTTTACATACATCCATATCCTGATTTAGTGATTAAAAAGACTCTCTTCTTGTGTGAAAAACATTTCAATCCGTCAGATATTGTCAAATTTCATGATATTACTGATAAGACAGGAAGAATTATCCAACGAGTAAGTTTTTTAAAGCTATTCGATCACAATATAACTAGCAAATCCAAAATATAACCTCAATTTCAATTTTTTAGGAACCATTGAAGCGAAAGTATCTCAAACTTGGAGCTGTACCACACTTTGATAATGTGTCTGAAGTATCAAACAGTAATTTATTCGTGATTGAATGTAAAAAATCTGATGGTGAGTCGAAATTGAATGTTGCAAGGAAATTGCACTCCGTGCCGAATGTTTGTTTGGAATCAGCAGTCTCATTGAACAAACCACCAGAGGCAATAGCAGCCGATGATGGGAATCGTTGGATTGAGTGTGATAGCTACTTTGAAAAAACATTTAAACAAAATGGTTTCGGCTCAGTTTGCAGTGTGTGTGATCGCTTGTGGTTTGCGCGCGATCTTAAAACTGTGACTGCAAAACAGGTCAAAGTTCTTTCAACATCATTCACTACTGAAACTGCTAGTGGTATATTAGAGTCATTTAAAGTTTGTAATACATGCCGTATGAGTTTGAACAGGCAAAAAATACCACTTTTGGCAAGAGTAAATGGATTTCAATATCCACCTAAGCCACCAAATTTACCTCCACTCGATCCAATTACAGAAAGATTGGTTTCCCCGCGGCTTCCATTCATGCAAATTCGGCGATTGCGGCATGATGGAGCTTATGGAATCATTGGACAAATCATAAATATTCCAGTAGATGTCAACACGATGATCACAACACTACCTCGTCGATTAGACAATGATCAGGTATTTAATGTCAATATTAAGCGGAACTTAATACACAAGTCGACTTATCTGACAGGATTCGTTAAAAAATCAACCATAAAAGCATGGATTAATTATCTAATTACGACTCCACTATACCGTCTTTATAAAATTACAGTGGATATGAACATCTTCAATGAATATTCCATCACCAATGATAAAATAGACGATGAGAGTAATGACGATGGAACGATACTTGAGCCAATGCCAATAGAAAGTGATCGACAAGTACCTGAGTCTGAGTTACTATTGGCTCGACAGCAGACCCTACTCTGGAATGAAGATTTATGTTTGGATATTGCACCAGGAGCACAGAGCACGCCAATGAATTTATTGTACGATCGTCATGCTGAAGAGCTGTCTTTCCCAGGCATCTACTACGGTGAACCACGTTCATTTAATATGAATATTAAAGTCACCCCGTATATGATTGCTACAAGTGAAATCCGGCGGAGTGATCGACGTGGAGCTACGCCGTCTCACATACTATATATGGCAATGAAAATTCTTCGTCATCGTGTAGTTGAGGGATTGTACAGTACGTTTAAGTGCGTAGATGAAACTAAAAATATCACAAGGCAAATGCTCGAGGATACGCAGTTCATAGATGATTGCGTGAATAAAGATCTCAGTTTCTTTAAGTCAGTTCCAAATTCGATGCAATATTGGGCAGACCGAAAGAAAGATCTATTCGCCCTAATGCGACAACTGGGGAAACCGACTATGTTCATGACTCTGTCGGCGAACGAGATTCGGTGGCCGGACCTGCTCATTACACTTCAAAAACTGAGCGGCCAATTCGGCGATGTGCACACCGAAGATCCACTTGCAGACTTATCCCGATCGCAGCGATGTGACCTAGTGAACGAAGACCCTGTAACTTGTTGCATTTATTTCCACAAGTTGGTTGATGTCATTATGCGTATGCTACAAGCTCGTAGCAAATGGAATCCCTTTGGGAAAAATTACGTTATCGACTACTTTCTGCGCATTGAATTTCAACAGCGAGGCAGCCCACATGCTCACATTTTACTGTGGCTTAACAATGACCCAAAAGAAACTATAAGTGAAACTATGCCAGGCACTATTGCTCTTGTCGAAAACCTGTGTTCAGTTAGCGAAAGTGATCTTCGCCAACCCAAGTACGAAAATCAGGTACATAAGCATACATTTACGTGCACGAAACGTGGAGAGACTACTTGTCGTTTTAATATACCCTACTGGCCAATGCAAAAAAGTTGTGTGCTAATTCCTCTCTCAAAAGAAGATGGACGACGAGATAACTTGCGTAAAAAAGCTATGGAGCTGCGCAAAAAATTGCAAGAAAAAATATATGATAGTGTAGAATCTTTTTTACATGATAATATGTTGACATCGGACTCATATCTCGATTTAATTCGATCATGTCTGTTACGACCAACTCTTTTATTCAAGCGAGCGCCAAATCAAATCTACACAAATACTTTTCATCCATGGATTGCCAGCGTTCTCAATTCAAATATGGATTTACAATTTATATTAGATGAATATAGCTGTGCAGCGTATGTCGTCGAATATGTAAACAAATCTGATCGTGGTATTAGTAACCTCCATCGGCACCTCTTACAACTGGATGATGAAGCCTATTGCAGTGACTATGGAACGTTGCTCAAACAACTTGGTGTTAAACTTTTAAATATGGTTGAAATGTCATCCCAAGAAGCCGCCTGGTATTTACTACGGCAGCCGATGGGCCATTGTGGACGTGAAGTCATCTATATTCCGACTGTGTGGCCCCATGAACGACAAAAAACTTGCAAGCGGAAAGCAACGATGGATAGTGAGAATATTGCACCCGATAGTACTGATGTATGGACTAAAAATGTAATTCAAAAATATGAAGACCGACCGAGTGATCTTGACCACGTGCATCTTGCAGATTTTGTGTCCAAGTACTCAATGCGTGGAGTCTCAACGAGCAAAGTTAATGCCGATTGCAACCGCGAAGAAGATATGCCTAAATCAAAGCGCCGTCGATTGGAGCAAGAATGTAGTGTCGATAAGGATTTCAACGACGACGACGGCGGCAACGATGAAGAGGAATCTGACAGTGATGAAGTAGAGGCTGAGCAAAAACAAAATAACATCTATCGGGTGCGGAAGACACCACGAGTGATACGGTATCGTCACTATAATATTGAAGATGTCGAGAACTACAAACGAGAAATGGTTTTATTATACATACCATTCCGAAATGAACTGGTCGACATTCTTGACCGCAACAAGTTTATTCAGTTGTATGATACTAATGAGCAATTGATTTTAGAGCGGCGCAAAGAGTATGAGGCTAACATTGACATTGATCAAATAATGGATGCCTTGAAAGATTTGCATTTACAAGATGAGAACTCACTCTGCCAAACGTCAACTCGTGATCAGTTTGCATTCAGTGTACTCGGAAATCATGACGCTGAAAATGCAGATGATTTTGACATAATCACTGGTAACAGGCTTTTATCTATGATTCGACGCCGGACAAATGTCATGCCGAAGCAAGAGTATTGTGAATGGTTAAGGACTACAAATCCAGAGCAACGTGAGCTTATCCTTGAAATTATACACAGACTACATGTTCCAGATGCCGAGCCGCTTCAAATTTTTTTTACTGGTCCAGCCGGATGTGGCAAAACGTATGTCTTAAAAATCATAATGGAAACGATTAATCGCTACGCTCAAAATCACAATATACTGAAAAATGCATTTATCATCCAGCCGGATGTGGCAAAACGTATGTCTTAAAAATCATAATGGAAACGATTAATCGCTACGCTCAAAATCACAATATACTGAAAAATGCATTTATCCATTGCGCATTTTCCGTTTGTGCTTCCACCGGAAAAGCAGCTGTGAATTTGCGTGGCACTACTGTTCATTCGGTCTTGGGTCTCGGTATCAGTGGTAGAGATCACAAGCTACGTTTGTGCTTCCACCGGAAAAGCAGCTGTGAATTTGCGTGGCACTACTGTTCATTCGGTCTTGGGTCTCGGTATCAGTGGTAGAGATCACAAGCTCTCGAGTGAAATGATCCATCGTTATCGTAACCTTTTTGTTGGAATAAAATGCATCATAATCGATGAGGTCAGTATGATAGGTGCAAACCTTCTACAAAAAATCAATTTCAGACTGCAAGAAATTACTGCTGTATACGAGAAACCGTTTGGTGGTATGAATATAATATTTTGTGGTGATTTACGACAACTTCCTGCAGTCAACGCACAACCAATTTTCAAACCATGTCGCAATGTAATTGGCGGAGCAATACTTTGGCAATCTCTAGAATATTTTGAACTCAAGCGCGTCATGCGTCAAAGAGATGCAGAGTTTTCCACTGTATTAAATAAAATTGGGGATGGAGAAAAATTATCACAATCTGAAATAAAAATGATTGAGAGTCGTTTTCGGACGGACGAATGGTGCAATGAGAATGTACCTAACGCCACACGGTTATATCATAATAACATAGATGTTGATATGTATAACCGTAAAAATATTCTCTCACCGACGCAATGGGTCGCTCAAGATGTTTTAATGGGCTACAAAACTGTTAAAGACATGACAAGTGCAAGGGCTGAGTTACATAAACTAAGTGTCGCTCAAACTCACGGTCTGCCTTACATTTTAAACCTTGCTGTTGGATATCCATATATGGTTACAAGCAATGTTGATTTAGAAGATGGTATAGTCAACGGGATTATTGGCCAAATGATGTATATTGAAACAGAAGATGATGATGATTCTCATGAATTGATAGCTGATCCCAATCCTTCTCGTAAGAGTGCTAACCTTCATCCACGCAAAATTCGAGTATGGCTTATTTTTGAAGATGAATTTATTGGTTCGAACGCTCGAATCAAAGTTCGACCGCATGTTATGGCGAACCGGAATGTTTTACAGTATAGTTGGACACCAATATATGAGAGTACTGGAACTATCAAACTCTCTAAATCGATCACATGTAAAAGAATTCAGCTCCCTTTAGTTCCAGCCTGCGCTATCACCATCCATAAATCGCAAGGTGGGACATTCAATGAAATTATATACCAATATAACAAAAGTCAAGTGACTCAATTGGTGTACGTGGCAATGAGCAGAGTTACTACACTCGATGGTCTGTATATAACAAATGCCAATAATGATTTTAAATTTTATCACGGTAACGGTGATCTCTCTCCATCTCTTAAAAGCATTCGAAATGAATACGAACGATTGCGATGTCATTATTTATCAACTGTATCTCGCGGCGCGGAGCATTTCATTGAGATACCCAATAATGTTGAGGAGTCGCAGCAGATTATCATTGTAAATATGAACGTGCAAAGTCTTCCTGCTCATGCCGATGATATCTCTACAGACTCTATACTACAGCGAGTTAATTATTTAATTTGTAGTGAAACTTGGATGAGTGATACAGACCCCCCAACTGAAATAAAAGGATTTGTGTGTGAAACTCGTCATAATACCAAGCACAATAAGCACGAAGCAGGTGGCGTAGCTATTTACAGAAATGTACTCAGTGTTATAAAATGTACACCTGTTGCTCAAATTATCGATGAAACGTCATTGCGATCAAATTCTGTAGGGAACTTCACGTCAATGGAAATACTGCTCGAGAACGGGAAAAAATTTATACTTGCAGGAGTTTACATACATCCAAATCAATCAACTAACGAAATAATGTTATTTTTATTTCGATCACTCATCCGGTACAGTGATAGTCTTACAACGATTTTTCCGACTTTAAATCCCGACAAACATACACCAATTATCTTGTGCGGAGATTTTAATAATAATGTTCTCGAGAATGAAGTACTTCGTGAGTATATGAAAAAAGAATTTGATTTAGAGTGCTGCGAAACTCCGCCAACAACTTTAGGTAATACGCGAATTGATTTGACATTTGTGCGGAATATTTATGTTGAAATTTATCGCTATGTTTCCTATTTTTCGTATCATCGACCTATTCTCAATAAAATAATTTTCAAGTAATTTTTTATTATATAAAATGATTAAAATCTAAGATGTCCCGCTTCCCGCCTCTCCCTGTGGAATCATAGACGTGTCCACGCAATACCATCTGTATCGTGAGATACAAATAAAAGATGTCCCGCTTCCCGCCTCTCCCTGTGGAATCATAGACGTGTCCACGCAATACCATCTGTATCGTGAGATACAAATAACCACAATTTTTTTTCCGCGTTGTCGATGTTTGATCGCAAACCGTATAAAAAATTTGCCTTCTAATCTCAAAAAAAATACATAAAAATCATTATTTTTTAATAATTATTCCGTCGACAAGTCAGAGATAATTTTCTATAAACGATAGAGGGTAACGATATTGTTTAATAATTTGATCGACTGTTGCTACTAAACCGTTGTATTAAAAAAAGAGATAATTTTCTATAAACGATAGAGGGTAACGATATTGTTTAATAATTTGATCGACTGTTGCTACTAAACCGTTGTATTAAAAATTTTGAAAAAAATCACAGATTTATATCTCGATACCGACTATCGATTGCACATATCGAGAATCTAAGGAGATTGTCATGCACGTGTTTAGTTAGGAAAAAATAATTTTTTTGAGAAAAAATTAAATTCTCAACAAAACAAAATTACAGCGGGCAAAGGCGGCACAGCGAAGCAAAGTAGCATAAATCTTGTCGGGAGAGGAATGCGAGGGAATGATAACAAGAAAAAGACAAAAACCAACACAATCAGGCACTAACTGATAAGCAAAAGAACCTAAAAGGAGATTTTGTCGTGAGCAAAATATTGACACAAAAAAGGCTTAGATTTCGTCGGTTGACCGAACACCAATTGAGCCTCCACTGATGGTGGCGGTCGTGAGTCCTCCAAGATTTGACAAATCCTTGGTAACCCAATGTCTAATAGAATCTTTTGCACGCCATCCCAGCCATCCCATGGTAAATATAATAAGCCGATGACCATTGTATCTCAAAAAGCGTCGAATTATCTTCATGGAGTGCACCAGTGACATGATCAGCATGATTGACATTGCCAAGGTGGCGGATCTTGTGCTGCAGCTTGTCAATGCATATGTTTTGCCTTTGAAATGGAGACTTCTGAGTTTCTAAATATTAAACGTAGATTGACATTGCCAAGGTGGCGGATCTTGTGCTGCAGCTTGTCAATGCATATGTTTTGCCTTTGAAATGGAGACTTCTGAGTTTCTAAATATTAAACGTGTGTCGAATTAACGTGAATTAGGGACCTAACTCCACCAGAATTAATTTGACAGAATTCAAATCAAAATGGAGACTTCTGAGTTTCTAAATATTAAACGTGTGTCGAATTAACGTGAATTAGGGACCTAACTCCACCAGAATTAATTTGACAGAATTCAAATCGATTGAAATTCGTCACTCGCATATAGAGATTAAGATATGAGTCTCATTTCATCACTCATCGATGCCCAGGCGTCCCTTGATGAGAAACTCAAGGCCAGTAAACTCATTTTATCACTCGCATATAGAGATTAAGATATGAGTCTCATTTCATCACTCATCGATGCCCAGGCGTCCCTTGATGAGAAACTCAAGGCCAGTAAACTCATTTTTTTCTCTGGAACGGCTCCAAATAAGTCTTAGGACGTGAACAAGACCTTTGATCTGGGTTTTACCTAGCAAGATGTAGCTGATCACGGTTGAATCCAAAGTAAAGTCATTTTCCATGATGAAAAGGTTGGATATCTTGTTGGAGCTCGAGGCTCGGCACTTCTTTTCCGACGATTCCGATCTTCGAAAGTCAGATTCTGGAATCAAAAGATATCCAACCACGCTTAGGAGTTGCATGAATGAGCGGAGAACTAGTAGTACTAGTTGATTCAAAACCCCTGGAGAAATTATTTGCAGCTCCCTGATGATCCACTGAATTATCGTCATCATCTTCGGAATCGTCAGATTCCTGCTCGAGTCCTTGTGCAATTAGAAGAAGTTTTGTCATTTTTACAATATCAGTCTGCAATATCGGCTGTCCGTAAATTTTTTTGTGGATATCCTCGTGGTGTCCCATAAAGTTGGCGAGATCGCTGACTTGATTTTCCGACAAATTTAAATTGATGCATCGAGTAGCAATGTGCTTACGCATGCTTGTGCCACGCAAAGCATCAGGAATTTCAGCGTTGCATTGCTGAGAGTATGCTCTCATCAGATCGCACGCGCGCAGGTATCGGAAACGATCTTTGTTATTAGATGGAAGCCCGAATAAATATTTATTTTCCTTTGGGACTCATGCAGCGTCTCGATGACGCACAATTAAATTTAAACAATCCAACAGATCGGTGTGAATCAGCACGGGAACACCACGTCCCAGTTTGACTCGAATCTCGAAGCGCACGTAGTTACGTGCTAGCGCTTTGCCCTCTTCCGACAAGGAATTGTAGCTTTCTTTATCTGCAAGGTTGATGCCTTGATAGCTTGCGAAATCTTCGAGGTACAAACGCTCAATTTCCCCAGGTCTACGCCTGTTAAAAATTTGCATTGATGACAGAGTCGTTTCTGCCAGTTTTTTCCCCACTGGATATGAGAATTCCTGCTGGAGCTCGACAAAATGTCTCTCTCGTTCTGTCGTCAGATGCAAGTGCAATTTTTTAATGTCCTCAGTGCTCGACAAAATTACTTTTTTTCGACGATTCCGCTGAGTTTGAGTTTCTGCTACAGCGCGATTGATACTCGTCCCAAAATTTTCAGTCAGCAGCTTCAGGAAATTCTCAACTTTTTTTTGCTCGTCTTCAAGCTGTTTTTTAATGCACTCTGAGCGCTGTATTTCGCCAACATATTTTAAGAGGGTTCCTAGGCTTGAAGCTGCTGCAGGGTGCTTAAATTGTCTAGAATCTTCATTAAATTGCGCGACAGTTCGCACTGCATCGATAGAAGCATCGTAGTAACGAGGTTGCAGAAGATCAACAAAGTGCACAATTTGATTGTCTTGTTGTTTAATCACGTTCAAAAGTCGGCCGAGAAGACGTAATTGAGCTCTGATCATCTGATAATGGTGCTGGTGGGTCCCATACTTCTCACATTGCTCATTTGCGAACAGTATTATTAACTCGTCGTAGCGGATTCCATGCACAATGTTATCTTCACGCATGTAGGGGAAAACATACTTATGAACATCAGCAGAGGCTCTATCGTGAAGTCTTGCTGCTACTTTGCGGCCATTAACCATGATGATACGCTCGTTTTTCCCCACTGCGTTTAGTGCATTTTCTCCAGTGATGCTGAATTAATGACCGGGCATACTGGCCCTTGCAATTATCCACAAGATAAAAATGCTGTTGGAGTTTTTTGCATACGCTTATTCGGTCGACGACAAACGATAAGGGAACCTGTATCATAGCGCCGATCGGTATTATAAACATGGTCTCCATTTTACGTATAGTGGCGATGATCTCCTGGCGCTCTTGAGTTTTGACTGGCAAAGCCAGAAATTTTTTAACATCATCTTCACCAGCATGAGCCAGTTCCAAATGGCGAGCAATTACGATGATCTCCTGGCGCTCTTGAGTTTTGACTGGCAAAGCCAGAAATTTTTTAACATCATCTTCACCAGCATGAGCCAGTTCCAAATGGCGAGCAATTCTCGACTGAAAGTTCTTGCAGTATAGGCAAAAACGTTTCTTAGTCCGTGAAGAAGAGTTTTCCACCTGGAGATCCATATTACGGGAGCCGAAAGTTTGTTTGTTGTGCCTAAAGTGTTGTTCAGAGACTTAAATTGATCAGAGGCGCTTTTTATCGATCTCTCAAATGTTTTCTCATCATTGCTGCCGCATGAATCATCGGATGATTCTGCATCAGGCGGTACATAACTTTTATTTTCAGTCTCTGAGTATCCGTCACTTTTTTCTTCAGTTGCAGCCATGTCTGTGATCGCATACTCGGATCTTTGGACTTCAGATTGTGTAGATTCGTCAAATGCCGTTGAATGTAGCGCTGGCGAAGGAAATGAAGCAGATTCGCACGATAAATCCTCGAGAGGCTTGTTCATCGCCTAATTTTTTATTTTCAGCTATGAAATTAGGTTTTCCTTCGGCTGTTGACGGTGTACTGAGCAGAATAATGACTAGTGGCAAATCAATTATTTTATCTTCAATAATTCTGAGTTTTGAGACCTTTTCTGCCACGCAGCTATTCGAAATATTTAAATTATCATTGACTTTAGCTCCAACGTCGCCTTGAGACTGTCCTCCATCATCACTTTGGAAGATCACATCATTTGCCAGTTCATGAGTTATTACTCGGTCGAGTTCTGGAGTTTCAAGTGAGCTTAAGGGTACAATATCTATCTCCGGGAAATCAAGATTGTAAGTTTTATTGCACCCGCTTTGGTCACATGAAACATTCTCAGTTGGCAGGCTGGGCACTATCGATGGAGTATCGGTGTTTTTCACTCCAGCCGATGAATCAAATGTGCCTACAATCTAGAAAGTAAATTATATTAAAAAAATTTTTAAACGTTTAAATTTTTACCGTTAAAACGATAAAAATGTAAAAGAATAGAATAGCAATAAACGGAAAGCTACAATTATTTCCTTAATTTTACTATTGTCTTCCTTGGCAGGCTTTGTGCTGGAGGTTATAAAATTCAATAGCTGAACTGTTTAAAAAAAATAATAATTTTGTAAAAAGTGAAATTAAAATTTAAATTATGTATTTTTTATTTACCTTTTCCTCATTTTTTTAAGAGCAGAAAAACTGTAGTGCAATGATGCTATTAGTGATAAGCAGACCAGAAATAATAATTGATTTAGAAACAAATTCAATTATCATTGTAGAATTAAAGGAAAATTTTGTTTCTGATAAACTGATAAAGCAACTAAGCAACTGGCACCACGAATCAGACATAGGCTCCTTTGCCTACAAAAATTACCAATTGAATATTAAAATATAAAATTATCATGCCGTATACACATACCAAAAAAATTTTTTAACAAAAATTACCAATTGAATATTAAAATATAAAATTATCATGCCGTATACACATACCAAAAAAATTTTTTGTTCATACACCAGATCCCTTGAAAAAATGCTTCCACCATTTGAATGTTCCGATGGTACAAAATCTCAATCGATAAGAAGAATCTCTTTCTTTGCTAAGGAAATCATACACCAGATCCCTTGAAAAAATGCTTCCACCATTTGAATGTTCCGATGGTACAAAATCTCAATCGATAAGAAGAATCTCTTTCTTTGCTAAGGAAAAATAAAGTTTCAATTCAAAGCAGTGTTACAGTCCAGATTAAATTTTTGATTGAAATTTTTTATTTATTGTTTTTTCTTTGAATTTTTTTTTTTTTTTAAGCATTATAGTCTCGATAATACACATTTCACTCGTTTAAAAAGTATGAGGACAGTCCACAATATACACAATACATGAGTTGTAATTATGAGGACAGTTAATCACAAAATGATATAATCCTCATAATATACATTATATGAAAACTAGTCTTCAAAGTATACAAAATATAGTCTAAAGAGTCCTTGAACTAAATTAATGTAGAATGTATAGTTCGAGGACAATTTCTTCAATATATTGTATACTATGAGGACTAAATTTCATATATTGCATATTTTAAGGACATCTGTCAATTGTTCTTGTACTTACACCATATGCATAAAACATATGCATTGAGGACAGTCCCCATATTATATTAATTAGTAAAATGTATACTATAAGGGCTGTTGCTTTTTTAGCAATAAAAAAATTTTACATCAGATGGTGTAAAATTGTTATTCTTATAGCATTGAAACAAAGTTAAATAACCAACTTTCATTAGACAGTCATATTTACCTCGATTTTCGTTCAACTTCGCTACGATTTCCGAAAAAGTAGCGGCATTTTCATCCATGCAGACGCATTTAAAATTAACGGAATCAGTCGAGTTTTCCAAATGACTTTCTATGTCTATCAAAATTTGTTTATCATCTGAAAAAATTGCAAAGAAAAAATATACATATATATCTATTAGAATCCCGTCATATACAGGCAAAAAAAAATTTCCAGTACATAATATATTGAAATTACACTTACTGGTCAGTGGCAAGAACACGTGCTGCATATTTTTTATTGTCGTCGTAGCGCACAGAAAAAAAAAATTTCCAGTACATAATATATTGAAATTACACTTACTGGTCAGTGGCAAGAACACGTGCTGCATATTTTTTATTGTCGTCGTAGCGCACAGAACACGTCTTCCCTTGAATGTAGACATTTTTAATGTCACAAACGTAAAGAACGTCGTCAGTAAAAACAACTAACGAAAACATATTCTGCGCTTTAACCACAAGACACACTTAGAGCACAAAAAATGTTTTGGGCTCTTCAGAATAACGTCTTCCCTTGAATGTAGACATTTTTAATGTCACAAACGTAGAGAACGTCGTCAGTAAAAACAACTAACGAAAACATATTCTGCGCTTTAACCACAAGACACACTTAGAGCACAAAAAATGTTTTGGGCTCTTCAGAATGATAGAAAACACAACTCCGACGACCAGCGCAGAAACATATTCTGCGCTTTAACCACAAGACACACTTAGAGCACAAAAAATGTTTTGGGCTCTTCAGAATGATAGAAAACACAACTCCGACGACCAGCGCAGTTCAAGAACATCTCGCTAATATATCGCAGCCAAGACAGCGTCTTGATACTCATTTGTTTGAAAATTTGGCAGCTTTTTTTTAGTGGATCAGTTAAAAATTTTTAATATCAACGTAAGATATAAAGTCAATGTTACCATCATATAAAAATACAATTGGGCCAGTTAACTAATATGTCGACAAGAGGATAATTAAAGCCATACAATATCGCATGACTATAATGCCAAAGGGGTCAATGGATTTTTTCGTTTGCCATGGGCCAGTTAACTAATATGTCGACAAGAGGATAATTAAAGCCATACAATATCGCATGACTATAATGCCAAAGGGGTCAATGGATTTTTTCGTTTGCCTCTTCCGAGAGAACATCGGTTGAATGTTATTAACAATACATTTTATGGAATTTTTTTCTTAATCAAAATGCCAAAGGGGTCAATGGATTTTTTCGTTTGCCTCTTCCGAGAGAACATCGGTTGAATGTTATTAACAATACATTTTATGGAATTTTTTTCTTAATCATGTATATCTCTAATCCATAATTCCGATTTTTATCATTTTCTGATGTTTTGTCGATAATGTTATTAACAATACATTTTATGGAATTTTTTTCTTAATCATGTATATCTCTAATCCATAATTCCGATTTTTATCATTTTCTGATGTTTTGTCGATAGATGATTCACTGAGCGAAATAATAAAAAATGTTATTTCAGTTGAATCGTAGGTAAAGTGAGTTTTGAGTTATGTAGTGGAGAATAAGGGTGTATGGAGGAATGATTCACTGAGCGAAATAATAAAAAATGTTATTTCAGTTGAATCGTAGGTAAAGTGAGTTTTGAGTTATGTAGTGGAGAATAAGGGTGTATGGAGGTTATGAATAAAAGTTGTATATAATAAAGGTGTATATAATAATGATCGGCAGCGTTAAAAGGTGTGTATGATATAAAGCGTCGTATAATGGCAGCTTTTTTTTAGTGGATCAGTTAAAAATTTTTAATATCAACGTAAGATATAAAGTCAATGCCAAAGGGGTCAATGGATTTTTTCGTTTGCCTCTTCCGAGAGAACATCGGTTGAATGTTATTAACAATACATTTTATGGAATTTTTTTCTTAATCATTAATCATGTATATCTCTAATCCATAATTCCGATTTTTATCATTTTCTGATGTTTTGTCGATAAATGATTCACTGAGCGAAATAATAAAAAATGTTATTTCAGTTGAATCGTAGGTAAAGTGAGTTTTGAGTTCTGTAGTGGAGAATAAGGGTGTATGGAGGTTATGAATAAAAGTTGTATATAATAAAGGTGTATATAATAATGATCGGAGTAAAGTGAGTTTTGAGTTCTGTAGTGGAGAATAAGGGTGTATGGAGGTTATGAATAAAAGTTGTATATAATAAAGGTGTATATAATAATGATCGGTAGCGTTAAAAGGTGTGTATGATATAAAGCGTCGTATAATCATATTCTGCAGCATTATCATCCCGTGTTATAGCCGCGTACTTCTAAACCCAATATGGGCGTTGGCGGGAACGCTTGCAACAAAAATAAAAATATATAATCATATTCTGCAGCATTATCATCCCGTGTTATAGCCGCGTACTTCTAAACCCAATATGGGCGTTGGCGGGAACGCTTGCAACAAAAATAAAAATTGTCGATTGAGTTTTAAGCACAATCGTCGATATTTTTATTTATAAAACTCACCTTTCTTTGTTGTGTTTCATACAACACAGCGTTGATTTTCCAGCTTCATAGCCCTCCAGCCATAAAGCTTCCACAAGTGTTGGCACCTAGGGTGGGTCCTTCATCGACGGTGTGTCGTCAAACACGGGTGTCAAAACATTCGCTGCGTTTACGGAGTAGACTTTCCCCATTTTCATAATCAGGGGGAATGGCGGCAACACAATATCATAGTTGAATTTCGAGGAAAAGACACTGTAAATGCCCATTTTATAAAAAAAAGGTGTACAAGAGCGAGGTGACTCGTGCGCGGTATTTCCAGCAACTGATGGGCGTTGATCGAGGAAAAGACACTGTAAATGCCCATTTTATAAAAAAAAGGTGTACAAGAGCGAGGTGACTCGTGCGCGGTATTTCCAGCAACTGATGGGCGTTGTTGCATGGGATGATGCGGTGCTGCATACGATAATGTCATTTTATTATCGCTATGCAAAAAAAACCGCAAGAGAAAAATTTTCCGTCAGCACGCTCTTTATCAAGCTTATGCTATGGTTACCGTCTCAACGCATAAGCTAGGTAGCTTATGCTACCTAGCTTATGCGTATTTACCCGCTCTTAAGCACGCTCTTTATCAAGCTTATGCTATGGTTACCGTCTCAACGCATAAGCTAGGTAGCTTATGCTACCTAGCTTATGCGTATTTACCCGCTCTTTGGTGGGGCGGCGCCAGCGTCCGGTGGGCTGTTTAGTTACCATCGCGCGAGACAGCGGCGGGGCAACAACTCCTTTGAATTTTTGCGCGTAACTATAAAAGTTAATAGAAGATAAATTTATCATTAAACAACTGATGTTATTAATATTACCTGATTATAAATTAGCATAAATATTTGAAGAATTATTTTTATACATGATGAGGGATGGAAAAATTTTTACAGCTAAACAAATCTAGATTGTGAAACCTTGATGTAAATATAAGATAAGAAAGCAATTTAACTATTTTATACATGATGAGGGATGGAAAAATTTTTACAGCTAAACAAATCTAGATTGTGAAACCTTGATGTAAATATAAGATAAGAAAGCAATTTAACTATTTTACTATCGAAATTTACTATAAAAATACTGGATTTTATTATGAAATTTAATGAAAATTGCAATTCATATAAGATAAGAAAGCAATTTAACTATTTTACTATCGAAATTTACTATAAAAATACTGGATTTTATTATGAAATTTAATGAAAATTGCAATTCAGTAAATTTTATCATTATACACGTGTGGAGTATTTCTATTGCTGTGCAAGTCATGAAGTCATTATAGGATAATGTAACATCAGCGCGCATCTCAAGAAAATAATAAATACATACTTGAAGGGAATTTAGAGAAAACTGATGATGTTGCAAAGAGACAAAGCACTTCAGATGAGGCTCATCTGACAGTTCTTTGTGGATATCGTTTGGAATAACATTAGTTTGAGAATAAGAAAACTGATGATGTTGCAAAGAGACAAAGCACTTCAGATGAGGCTCATCTGACAGTTCTTTGTGGATATCGTTTGGAATAACATTAGTTTGAGAATAATAGAAATCATGGATTCAGGGGGTAATTCACACAGCGATCGAGCATTTATCGAATGTGTGGTCGGATTTGCTATGTTTGTACAAACGCGAACAGTGAATCCGTTTCGCGATAGTGTGGAAATGAGGCTCATCTGACAGTTCTTTGTGGATATCGTTTGGAATAACATTAGTTTGAGAATAATAGAAATCATGGATTCAGGGGGTAATTCACACAGCGATGCATTTATCGAATGTGTGGTCGGATTTGCTATGTTTGTACAAACGCGAACAGTGAATCCGTTTCGCGATAGTGTGGAAAATTTCGATCCATGGATGCATTTATCGAATGTGTGGTCGGATTTGCTATGTTTGTACAAACGCGAACAGTGAATCCGTTTCGCGATAGTGTGGAAAATTTCGATCCATGGTGAAGCATGTCGAGAGAATAAATTTTCGAGCATTTTCGATATTTGTTGGAGAGTGAAACCTCTGAAAATATTATGGAGGCGTACAATTGTGGTATTTTCAGCCACCACATGAGTGTTTTGCGTATCGTTGCACGTTTATGAATTATATCGGATTTGCTATGTTTGTACAAACGCGAACAGTGAATCCGTTTCGCGATAGTGTGGAAAATTTCGATCCATGGCGAAGCATGTCGAGAGAATAAATTTTCGAGCATTTTCGATATTTGATGGAGAGTGAAACCTCTGAAAATATTATGGAGGCGTACAATTGTGGTATTTTCAGCCACCACATGAGTGTTTTGCGTATCGTTGCACGTTTATGAATTATCAGAGGGTTGGCATATGCCACGAGTACGCAGCCGATAATACAACGTTATAGTAAGTAGATTCTGTGTGTCAAAATTGATAATGCTGTATGATTGAAATTTTTGAAAATTCATAGGAGCATTGTGCAATGCCGGAGATAATAATAATCGCGATTGTTGTGATTATCCTGATTATACATTATTTATTGTACGCTGAGAAATTTTTGAAAATTCATAGGAGCATTGTGCAATGCCGGAGATAATAATAATCGCGATTGTTGTGATTATCCTGATTATACATTATTTATTGTACGCTGGCCGACATTGGTCGATGACGAGAATTTAGTGGGGCTATCAAGGTTACAAACAACAGGGGTGCTCGTGGGGTACGAACCCGCCGAATATCCGTCAAGTAGCAATGACGACAGCGATGACGATGGGACAGACGCGCGCGATGATGACAGCATGGCGGGCATTTCGGGTCCACTACCTCGTGATAACAACAGTCGGAGCAATGAAGGAAATGTGCAAGAGCAACAGATGATCGACGATGATCTCGATGACACTCTTATAGTCGATAATTGTGATGATGAAGAGGTTTCGATGAGTGGTAATAGTTTTACAATAACCATACCCACGAGTACTCAAAGAAATAATTTTTCTAGTCACAACCGAATATGAAAATCTAGACGGATCGACGGTTTATGGGCGAAATTTCCATTCATCTGAACGAGTGAATAAAGGAATAGGTATGTTTCATTACGAAAAATCTTTAGGAACTTACACTAATTCATTGAGAGATAATAATAATCGCGATTGTTGTGATTATCCTGATTATACATTATTTATTGTACGCTGGCCGACATTGGTCGATGACGAGAATTTAGTGGGGCTGTCAAGGTTACAAACAACAGGGGTGCTCGTGGGGTACGAACCCGCCGAATATCCGTCAAGTAGCAATGACGACAGCGATGACGATGAGACAGACGCGCGCGATGATGACAGCATGGCGGGCATTTCGGGTCCACTACCTCGTGATAACAACAGTCGGAGCAATGAAGGAAATGTGCAAGAGCAAGTGATGATGAAGAGGTTTCGATGAGTGGTAATAGTTTTACAATAACCATACCCACGAGTACTCAAAGAAATAATTTTTCTAGTCACAACCGAATATGAAAATCTAGACGGATCGACGATGAGTGGTAATAGTTTTACAATAACCATACCCACGAGTACTCAAAGAAATAATTTTTCTAGTCACAACCGAATATGAAAATCTAGACGGATCGGCGGTTTATGGGCGAAATTTCCATTCATCTGAACGAGTGAATAAAGGAATAGGTATGTTTCATTACGAAAAATCTTTAGGAACTTACACTAATTCATTGATTCGCTTTTTTGCACAGAATTTGCTGAAATTTTTTCGATTCACAGTAGAAATCCTGATAGTGTTGAAGCGTGGGCACTTGCTAGCGAGTTTATAATAATCACAAATCAGGGTGCTCACGAGGAATAATTTCTCATAACTAAATTGCTATTTAATCTTGCGTTTAACAATTTTGTGTAATTTTGATATAATAAAATATAATCTCAACATTTCAATCTCGATTTTCTTTAGATAACCAAATTGGTGGCGCTATTACACGCTCATCCGCTGCAAAAAATAAAAGACGGCAAACGTCAAATGACATCAATCCAGGGACGTCACATCAATACTTGGATGTCGAACCACCGGGTCAGCGATTTGAAATTATCAGTGAGCGGCGTAAATATTACAAACGATTTAAAACGAATCCAGGGACGTCACATCAATACTTGGATGTCGAACCACCGGGTCAGCGATTTGAAATTATCAGTGAGCGGCGTAAATATTACAAACGATTTAAAACGATGCGTCGCGAGACGATTTTGCGAATCACACCACCTCGAGCACATCGAAACCATCTAGATTGGTTAGAAGGGTCGTTTAGAGATATAGTCACACATGTTACGAGTCTATGCCAGGCGCATGACTATGTAGGACTTACTATTGAACATGAAAAAGTTTAACGCATGAATCTGTTGGTAAAAAGTCGATCATTACAATATCAAACAATGATAATTTATATCTACCCTGGTCGCTGGCTGTTGCTTTGGCGTATGCCCAACGCGGAAAAATTAGATCAGGTAAATTACAGACACGTTGGAAAGAGATTATTAATAATTCCCGAAATTTGCAAAAATCTGAGGCTATAAAATTGGCAGAGGTTGCTAACGTACGTGTTCCTCGCAACGGTTGTGGTTTTGTAGAAATTTCGATATTCCAAGATTATTTTTCGCAATCTGGCATTGCTATTGTTGTTTATGAATTTTTATCGTTCGGCAAAGGAGCTCCACCGTTATTTGACGGACGTGAGCGAATCCTAAGGAATCTAGGTCATATAAATCATGTGCTGAACATCCTATACTACGAGCACTCGAGATATTTTCAACCAATCTGTCAGGTGCATTAGGAAGTCGCAAATATTGTGTGAGTTGTAACAAATTGTTTCGAAAAACGATTGAGCACAGGTGTTCAGGACTTTGTGGCAAATGCAAACAATCACCGGTTTGTGCATATACTAAACGTGTGGTATGTCAAAACTGTAACAGGTGGTTTATGAATGATGTGTGCTTCAAAAAACATTTAATGCCTGGCACAGCAGGTTTAATTGGGCGCTTCAAAAATCGAAATGTTTGTGAGGCTTTACGAATATGTAAAAACTGTGGTGTCCTTTTAAAATTAGGTAAGCACAAGCATATTTGTGGTAAAACATATTGCAGTGTTTGTTGTTGTCTTCGAGACAGAAATCATTATTGTTTTATGAGACTGTTGATACCTGCAAAAGATAATCACGTTGTATTTTTGTTTTATGATTTTGAAACACAACAACACACTCGGGTAAAAGGTGACCGCCACACTAGAATTCACGTTCCAAACTTGTGTGTTGTTCAGAAAGTATGTTCACGTTGTTATCAAAACGATCGTATAAGTGAACCGTGTGCTCTGTGTGGACTTCATGGATATACTTTTAAAGACAATCCTGTAGGTCAGTAAGTTGAGTTAGCGCTGTCGAAATTTCTAGGTGCTAAAAAAATAATTTGTATTGCTCACAATGCAAAAAGTTTTGACGCACAATTTGTTCTTCAATATTTAGTTGAAATTAAAAAAACACAACTTCCATCGTTAATATTAACGGGTACAAAAATTATGGTCATGACAGTAGGAAAAACAACTTTTTTAGTTTAAATTATCTTCACATGGCATTGAGCAAATTACCAAAATCTTTTGGGTTTGATGGTGAAGGAGTGAAAGGATTTTTCCAACACTTGTTTAACACACCAAAGAATGCTGTACGATTTATCAAACGTAGAAGGACTTGTCAAATGCACAGTCTTACCACCAAATAATTTTTTTCACCCTGTTCTACCAGCGCAGATGCATGGAAAACTCGTCTCTGCACCATGCCGTACTTGCGCTGAAACAATGAATCAAGAGTCGTCTCAACATGAAAAACCGAAACATCGTGAATTTTTTGGTACATGGATTGTTGACGAATTACGAAAAGCAATCGAATTAGGGTACAAAATCGTTGAGATATATAAGATTTGGCAATACGAAATCACACAGTACAACGAAATGACTAAGGAAGGTGGTGTCTTTGCTGATTATATGAATACATTTTTAAAATTAAAACAAGAAGCGAGCGGGTGGCCATCAGAGTGTCAAAATGATGGAAATCGTAAACAACAATATATTTCGGATTACAAAGAAAAGGATGGTGTTCAGCTAGAGTACGATAAAATTGTATATAATGAAGGGTTGCGTTCTGTTGTTAAATTATGTTTAAATTCACTCTGGGGAAAATTTGGGCAACGTGAGAATTTACCACAAACAGAAATCGTCACATCCAGATAGAGTCTCATGGAGCTGCTAACCAGTTCTGAATCAGATTTTGTTGGAATTTTACCTGTAAACGATTCAACCATGAATGTTAATTATGTTAAAAACGATAATTCGCTTGAACCGACGATAACGTCAAATATTGTTGTCGCTGCTCGTGTCACAGCACAAGCGCGTTTAAAACTATATAGTTATTCAGAACCGTTAGGAAAGAGGGCTCTTTACTGTGATACCGATTCGGTAATATTTGAATCGTCGACCGAAACCGTCGACTACGAACCACCGTGTGATGATTTTCTTGGCGATCTAACTGACGAGATAAAAAAATTTGGTGATAATTGTAAATTAACATCATTCGTCTCGATAGGACCCAAATGTTATGCTCTAACTATCAGTAAACAGAATGGTGATGTAATTGAAATTTGTAAAGTTAAAGGTATTACGCTAAATTCAATGAATAGTCAACACATTAATTATAATGCTCTAAGGTCATTTGTAATGGGCGAGCGTACGGATGAAATTGAAATTCAGTTTGACTCAATTAGATGTACGATGTTTCACGAAGTTGTCACGTGTCTCGAGAGTAAAAATTGTAAACCTGTAAATACTAAGCGTCGACGCTATGGTAAATTTAATATGTTACCGTTTGGTTATGTAGAAAATTAAATTTCAAAAATGGCTGATAAAATTATTCATTTTACTCCGAATGTTGAAATTGAGGAGTTTGCCCATGGGAATAACTAGTCAGTATTGATTATGTCTAGATATAAAAAAAAAATTATTTCATTATGTATTGTGGCTAGAATAATTTATATTCGGTTTTTAAATAGTGATCTCATTGGCTACGTCGATGCAATTGAAGCTACGGCAAAATATGGCACTAAAAGGGTAATTATTTATTTTAAATAATGGGCATGAACTTCAAGCTTCAGCATGGAACGATGACGTTTAGCGTGCAAAAGCAGATATTCATTCAGATCTCGTACTAGATTTAAACCATTTTTTTTTTATATAAAACTTTTATATAATAAATAATTAATTTTTTTACAGATTATACACGTTGGAAACGCAAGAAGGTGATTAACTACAATCGTGGAAATTATTTTGGCTGCGAACTATCGATTTAAACATTCACTACATGATGACTGTTTCTCGTTTTCAGATGAATCTAATCATGAATCCGTGTTATTTCTGGGAGAATGCCTTTCAGTGTGTAGGTTAAAAATTGAATATATATTGCTAATATTGACTATTAATAAATATTAAACATTGAACTTATTAGATGATCTCACCGGTTTATTAATGGTCAGTCTCGGTTTTTTTGATTTCGTTTGCATGGCGGTGAAAAATTTTCTGGTTTTCTAGGCTTCCGGTGACCTCATACAAATGGATCATTGGATGGATTTGACAACGTTTGTTCGATTTTATCTTAATCAGCCTGCTCCTTAACCTTGATTGCTTTTGTCAACTCATTGATGTCCTCCAAAAAGCATAAAACATTGCCAGAATACTATTTCAGTAATCACAATCTTGTAAAGTTCACAGCTAGCGGTTAAGTTAATCATACCTGATATCATCATAAGTCGACCTTTTTTCGGAAATATAACTAACGACATCACCATCCTCTACTGTTGCTACGTCACAAACCACGTTCGATTGAAGAATGATATGCTGGCGTCGTTTTTCAGTACAATAGATAAGATAAAACATGTTTAAGAAATAAACCATTTCATTGATAAAATCTAATGTGTCAGAGCGGTTGTTCGTCACTTATCGTTTGATTTTCTGATGGAATATATTGCGATGTAACGCCGGGTCACTCTCTTTTTACGTGCACGTTCTTAGACTGGTTTCGATTTGATTCCCGAACTTCTCGAATGTTTTCGAACCTTGGCTCTTCAGCACTCTATATTGTAACGAGGCAAGCCTTATTTGCCGCGCGTCTCGACAAATGACGTGTCTCGTCAATGAATTAATTGGCCCTGACGTAATTAATTCAATCTTACCTTATTTATATCAATCGACAATCTTTGTCGGGCGCCAGGTTGGGCCTCACTCCCAACCACAACAGGAGAAACCCTCAAAATATCTTGATTTCTCGTCTGAAAACGCAGAAGAGAAATGACGACACCCGCGTGTTGTCATTCAGCCTCGTCGACCGCGTCTCAGGAACTTATCACCACCCAGCCAGGATATTCAGCAGTGAATCACACCAAAATCCACCAAATAATACAGATAATTATGCTCAATTACCCATTTTCCCTCGTTGGCCTTTTTATTTATCAAATTATTCAACAATCAATCGGTTTTGGTGCTCAATGGGAAACCTCTCGGGACGCGTGGGCACAATAATCTTAATCCATCGATAATTCCGCAATTTTTCAATTTTCCAATCAAACTTTAACTGGTAATCAATATTCGTAGACCAATTCAATCAATAATCGGTATATTTTAACTTATTTCAGCACTTAAAACCTTTCTTTTTACAACAAGAATACGGCTTCGCAACAACTCACATGCTTCCACACAGCCATTCTATACAAAAGTGAGCAACATGGCGACGCTCGCCTGTTGCTCGCTGCGCACTACGTCTGGCCGAGAGATGCTGCCCCCTGACGGGACGATTTTGAATCCGGAAACGTGTTCATGAGGGCAAGGTGCTCGCTTGCCACGTTACAATATATATTGTGAAGCAGGACGCACCTTCGAGCACTTCACAAATCTCTGCCCGGAAGGGGCTGCCCCCTCAATGCGCAACTACAAGTCACCGGTGCCCTGCGCGACGGACAGCCTCGTGCCGTCGGAACATTACACTCTTGGACCTTCGTTGTGACAGTTGCGCTACGTGAACTTGTTGGTGTAAACGTAATTCCAGTTATACCTCTGTGTTGCAAAAGGTATATAGTCTAGTAAGAAACATCTGTAAGCAGTGGAGAAGAAGTTGGTGACCTATAGTTTTCAGTGCGTAATTCCTGAGACGAGAGAATATCAGCATAACCTCCTCTGCGCTCATCGCACTCTACGGTATTGTGCCACATTTATTATACCCTTGGAGGACTTCTATAGGAGTGAGCACTCCTGGGGAATATCTGCCTCATAAATCGACACACATCCAACTCTGGGGGTTCCAGAATTTCGCGACTGCGAAGCCCTGGAGACCGTGTAAGAGAGAGAGAGAGAGAGAGAGAGAGAGACAGCATAACTTTTGTTGCACATCTGTCAAGTCTTTTCCTTGTCTAACTGCCTACTATAGGCTGTAGAGTCATTGCTATCTTCTTTATATAGTCTCTGTCTTACAACATTGCTGTACAACATTGACTAACCTTTATTTGTCCTGTATCGAGTCAATACTAAGAGAGAATAATACCGCGTATCAAATTACTAACTCTTGATTGAATATAACATATCTCTGAGATTTTTCCCCTGCAATTATTGTAGAAATTAATTACATCTCCTTCCGCCCATAGTACTTGCAGAAACTTCACGGTAATTATTATCTATTTAATATTACTCAAACGAACCACAATAAAGATTTTTGTGCACGGCAAGCAAAAATCACCCTGCCGCGCCACAATATATGTAGCGGGGTTAGGCGCTATCAATCAATATATCTGACTTTAATTATGCACAATACTCAGGTTTATCAATATGTTACAATTGGGTGTAAGCGTGTAAGCTTGCTGTCGAGCCGGGTGGACTGGTGACTCGTGACTGTTGATCAGTCAATGCGGAGTCGAATATCGGTCGACTGTGTGCGCAAGTATGTGTGTGGCGTTGCTGCCACATATATGCAGGGTGTCCCAAAAAGATGCATTTGAGATAAACAGTTGTATTCAGAATACGATTACAAATTAAAAGGTGGGTAACAAAAATCCAATCAGGCCAGTACTTTTTGAGTTATTCACAATAACAAGCGACCAATCCGGAGCGACTCCTGATGAGTACATATTAAATATGAATTCTATATAAAGTCTAGAAAACAAATGATATAAATGCACTGTGCTAGTTGTAAACAAGAGATGCGGCGACATTCAAGGAGCGAAAGGCAACTGAGGTCAGCTGACTAGTCATAGGTCAGATGGCAAAAAATGACGACTGTATAAACACTTCTGCACAGGATGTGCATGAACAAAGATAATACTTCAAAATCAATGCCACTCCGAAGTAATTATGAGTGAGTACAATTTTCTAAAAATGTTTCTTTACTCATTTATTTGTTTTCAAATGTTGGACAAGCTCGACGAGTAGTTTTTTATTGGAGGTGAGCCACGCCGTTAATCATTGAAAAAATCTGTAGTCGTAATTCTGGAGCATAGTTCCTGAAAAAAAATTAACCAGTGCAGGAGATAGACCTATCAAACTCACCACTCTCATGATCCTTTATCCACTCATTCAGATTCCCCACGGAGTGCCTAAGGGCGAAAAGAAAAGCACAGGGGGGCCCGACGAAAACCCGAGTACCAGAGACCCGAGGTCGTATTCCGGGCGGCGCGAGCCAGACTCGCAAAGGCGATCGAAGAGAGCAAGAGGAGCGAGTGAGTAAATTATCATCAACAGCCGGCCGACGCAACCCTGCTCAGGAAGATCATCGAGACACTATTCCCAGGCGATCGAAGAGAGCAAGAGGAGCGAGTGAGTAAATTATCATCAACAGCCGGCCGACGCAACCCTGCTCAGGAAGATCATCGAGACACTATTCCCGCGGCAAAAGAAGCTCCAGTATCAGCCACAGATGCAGGAGATTGAGGTAATCCCGCCAGTCACCCGGGAGGACCTAGCTCCAGTATCAGCCACAGATGCAGGAGATTGAGGTAATCCCGCCAGTCACCCGGGAGGACCTACATTACGCTACCAAACGGGTGGGGAACAAAAAAGCCCCAGGGATGGACGGCATTCTGAACACAACATTACGCTACCAAACGGGTGGGGAACAAAAAAGCCCCAGGGATGGACGGCATTCTGAACACAGCGCTCAAGGTGGTGATAAATGCCGCCCTCGAACGCTTCTTGGAGGTCTACAACGCGTGCCCAGAGAAGGGCATCTTCCCGGAGCAGTGGAAACGCTAGCGGTTGGTACTGCTACCCAAGGACAACAATTCACCCGACGAGCCTTCGTCGTACGGACCGCTGTGCATGCTGAACACGGCGGGGAAGATCCCGGAGTGGATTGTTAAGGACCGCATGGAGGACGCTATTCGGGCCTCCTTTGCACGAAACCAGCACGGCATCATGAAAGATTTGAGTAAAACCGGGCCTATCAAAGAGCGCGATTCTGCACGACGCCACAGTCGAATTTGAATCAAACCAATGGAAAACTTGTTATTGCGTCTACATCGATAAGATGTATCAGAGGTATGTACATTCAAATCACCGTCATCAACAACCTAAGATTCAATATCGGAATCTGGAGTCCGTTTTTTCTGCTTCTGAGCTCTAGCGCTTTTGGAGTGTTCGTTTTTCCTTTTTTAATTTGGTTTTACGCTTTAATTTGATGCATGCAAAAAAAGAACTGAGATACTATGTCTTATATCTTAGGGGCTGATTGTCGATATGTCATCTTACCCAGCGAGGAAAATTTTTTCTTTTTTTGTGTTGTGGAACTTTAAGGTTAAAGTTTCCATCGTCCGCGAATAATCGTAGCTTCGATGTACCACAGCATATATAAAAGCAGTCGGATAGAACAAAAAACTTACTCGATATCAAATTATCCAGACAAACACTTTCAGCTGAAATCGTAGCTTCGATGTACCACAGCATATATAAAAGCAGTCGGATAGAACAAAAAACTTACTCGATATCAAATTATCCAGACAAACACTTTCAGCTGTAAAAACTTTTTGAATACCAAATTAATAACGATGCACGTCACAACGAAACTACGCGCGTGTCAAGTTGGAGGGGATTTGAGCAAACGAGCTACCTATAAAAAAACTTTTTGAATACCAAATTAATAACGATGCACGTCACAACGAAACTACGCGCGTGTCAAGTTGGAGGGGATTTGAGCAAACGAGCTACCTATAGGCTAATTCGGAAATTATATTGCGCCGCCGTTAGTGAGAATATTTAAACAGATATAAGCACTGTGTCATCTTACCCTATCATGTCAACTTGAGTACAAATCCCCTGCTGTAGACAACGCATATGTAAGAAGCGAAGGAAAAGGCCGCCTAAAAGCCTACAAGACGTTGGTATCCGCGGGAAACAAATATCCCATTAAAAAAATAAAACGTATGTTACGTGCTGAGTGCTTGACGTTTTTATAAATTAGATACAAGACGTTGGTATCCGCGGGAAACAAATATCCCATTAAAAAAATAAAACGTATGTTACGTGCTGAGTGCTTGACGTTTTTATAAATTAGAAGGATTATTTTTGAAGACATCTTAGTGCTCGAATTTTGCTGACGATGCATTTCAAATGTCTCCAAGACCAAAAGCCTGGTTTTCATGATTGTTAATGAAGCAATGTCAGAAGACATCTTAGTGCTCGAATTTTGCTGACGATGCATTTCAAATGTCTCCAAGACCAAAAGCCTGGTTTTCATGATTGTTAATGAAGCAATGTCTTGGCGGTGAATGTGGGAGAATTTCGCTTCCACTCTACATTTACAAGTGAAAACTTTATGAATTGGTGGCCTGGCAGCCATTTTTGTGGTTCATTCGTTCAAGTACACATTTCGGTCTTTGTTGTAATTTTTAACCGACCCTTCGCCCATCGTATCTAGAATGGTGGCCTGGCAGCCATTTTTGTGGTTCATTCGTTCAAGTACACATTTCGGTCTTTGTTGTAATTTTTAACCGACCCTTCGCCCATCGTATCTAGACTCTCTTATGTATACTTCTTCACTCTCTTATGTATACTTCTTCAATGAATTGTTAAACATTAATCCTTTTCCAACTAAAACAAGATCAACAACCCGTGACATAATTTAATTGCGTACTTTGATACAGAAATATACTTCTTCAATGAATTGTTAAACATTAATCCTTTTCCAACTAAAACAAGATCAACAACCCGTGACATAATTTAATTGCGTACTTTGATACAGAACTTCCAGGAAAATAATGGTCACGATGATGGTAATGTTTGTCACTACTCCTATGATGATCCGCCTTAACCGAGGCACGATTCTGCGCTCCACCCAGTCGTAGCCAGATGGTCTTAACCACTGCGCTACGAGCTCAGCGAGAATGTATTATATATCCGATCATATAATTACACTGATTCTTATTAAATTATGCAACACCATTCGTGACCCAGTGTCTACGAAATGGCTCGCAATCTCGCTCGTCCCGTCTCCCCGTTTGGTGTTCCCTCTCACTCCGCGATCCCCGGCGGGCGCCAGTCAATTTTTAATCCCGGGAATTGACAAACCCGGATACCTTAAACGCAATCGAAACCAAATACTAACCTAAGATCGCGGAATGAGGCGACGTAAGAGAGGGAACGGAACGAGATATATGCCTGCGACTGCTTCGGGGTGTCGGTATAGAGAGTAGGGTCGGGTTCAAACACAAACACACACTAAACGGGATCAGATTAATTATCTTTATTTCACCATCCACGGAAACGTAACTTTTCGTTAGGTCAACTCTGCGGGATTCCTTATAACAAATCTCCCTGGAGTTCCTCCAACTCTCTACAGGGACTGGAACTTCTACACCCACGTCGTAGTCGTTCTCCACGTCTCATTCGGGGAGTCAGGACCATGTTACCCTTACTCATCACCCGGGGACGATCCAACGGACTCGACTAGAACCTTCGCCTTCACTTCACTGTAACTGTCGTCGGTCTTACTCCGTTGCCGGTTGCCGCACGACTCCACCGGGGACGATCCAACGGACTCGACTAGAACCTTCGCCTTCACTTCACTGTAACTGTCGTCGGTCTTACTCCGTTGCCGGTTGCCGCACGACTCCGTTCGCTCTCACGTCTCAACCACGAGTCTGCTGCATACTTTCCCCTCCATTCCTTCGGCGGATCTCCCCCACACGTTGCCGGTTGCCGCACGACTCCGTTCGCTCTCACGTCTCAACCACGAGTCTGCTGCATACTTTCCCCTCCATTCCTTCGGCGGATCTCCCCCACTCTGTAGACCAGGGACTGCGTCTCCATTCTTCCTTCGCTGTAGTCAGTGGGGAGAATCCCCTCAGCGTCCTCTCCTGGTTTGGGTGGTCGACTGGGCAATGAACCCTGGCTTCCTTGGTGAGGGTGGGTTAATCCCCCTCCGAGGCACGCCACCCCAAAGCCATTGCCGGACCCTTTATCTTCCCCCAAACCCTCCCTGGAGCGGCAACATCTCAGCTGCACCTCTGGACTATCCTCGTAGAATTTTTCCGGGGGTCGGCCCTTTTACCCGGAGTCATATCCTGGTCGGGCTGCCGTTTATCTTGGCCTTGTACCCCACGACACGGAATATTACACCCTCTTTTCCACAGCCCCCCCCCCTTTACCACCTTATCGTTATCTAGAACACCCCCACCGGTTGTGCCTCAGTGGCGGTACAAAAAGTAACGTCACAGTGCACTCTGCGTAGAACCTATCTAGGAACATATGTTTTACATGAAACACCCTGATTATTCTTCATTAACCATGTGTATAACATAACGTTATTTCATCGTTAGTTAATTTTGTACTAGCCTAGTACGTATTACTAAGAATCGTCATTGTCAATACCACTTGAGCTTTGATCTACATCCCTAAATAAGCAAATAAAATAGACCGTGATTTATAGGTTAAGTCGCCTTTGTCGCGTACCGCCTTCATAAACATTTAACAATAATAGTTTGGTTTCTATTACAATGGCTTAATCCGGTGGAAGCAATAACCAACCGTTTATGCTGAGTCGATGGTAAGATTCATCCTTTATAATAACATCCAGGAGTATATGTTTCATCCAAATCCTGGAACCATTGCATTATTTTGAGATGAAGTTATCTTGCACGTATATTAGGTATAAATTCCAACTGAAACCTAACATATTTTCGTTATATAGATATCTATATTGAATTGAGCTTCGCTTCACAATGTCATATCGCCCCTTTTTCACGTAAACCTCGATTTTTTTCGAAATTGATATCATTAGTGACAAATTCTCATTAGAGCTTTTAATATGCGTTTATGATGATCTTCCACATATGGCTGATTTTGCAGATACGAGGTTTCCGTAGGAAGGGGACGATATTATAAATATTAATTAATTCAAACAAGCCATTCATTGAGAATCAACAGAAGATACTGAATCAATTATAAACATAGAATTATGTTGACTAAAATTTTCAACTGTACTACAAACGCTTTTTAAATGATTACTGCTCACTACAATCGAATTTTCGTGGTCTGAAATTTAACAGTAGTGCAATGAATACATAGTTAAATTAGAGAATGTTGTAAATGGTGTCGCCGTTGTTAGTTTACCAACTACCGCGTAAAAATCAGAATGAAAATTGCAATTTTGACAACGGTCATGACAGTCACAAAAACATAATTGTATAAATTGTTTGATCATACCTAAATTAATATATTTCTCTCGAATATCATAATTCTTCACAAAGATTGAACTTACTTTCCTTTTGCAAGTATATGATTCTGATTCGTAAACTATTTAATATTTAAACGATCTTTAGAACACGTCTATTTTCTGATTTTCGTCTTATGAACAGTATGCGGAAAAACATCTAGATGATTCGCTAGATAGACGTATAATTTTTTCCGTATTTCCAATAATGAATGATTTTTCTGGAATTTCAGTTAGTTTTCGTCTGTTGTTGCCACTCAGTGCCATTTTTTACAATATAAAGCTATTCGTAAGTTAGGTGAGAATGTTTCTCGATTAGGTGAGAATGTTTCTCTACATTTTTCTCGAGTGATATCGTCACGTACTAGTGACCCCAAAGATGACCTTCTAAGTACTGGTGTACTTGGAATTGTTTTTCTTTACCTCTAAGTTTATTTCAAAGAGGATTGGTATAGAGGAGACACAGCCCATAAGATCCCATGTAAAAGGGTGTCCCACGATTTTCAGAGACCTCTGGTGAGCAAGACGTGGAAGCTGTTCAAAGACGCACCGGGAAATCGAAGAACGTGCATGTTGAATTGTTTGAAAATCAACAACAATCAATAGTGACAACCGCGTAGGGGTAAGAGGTACAGTGATTGGCCATTTAAGCATATGTACAGTTAAGAAACAATTTTTTAAAATTATTTTTAAAATATTAACTTATAACAGGATTGTCAATAGGTGGGGAAAAAGGTTCTAAACAAGATAATCAATAATATCAGGCCAAAAGTAACATAGAATATTAAAAAAAAAATAAAAATGCACCAAACTCCAGGAAAATATAGTAATTGGTCACAAGAATATAATGATTGGCCACACTCCAGATAGTGATTGGCCATTGTGAATAAGTAGGAATAATACAATTATTATAACAAATTTCACTTTATAGTAATAATAAATGTAGAAAAATATTATTATTTTTTAGCTTTTCTTTTCAGCATTTTAATTTTTTTTTGCACATTCTCGACTTTTTTTATCACAGGTCGTGCACCAGTTTCTAATTCACTATTCTCAGACTCATCATCACTTGCAACTTTTTTTTCATCATCAAATAATCACCTCTTAGTTTTTTTAGATGCCTGCTTCTCTTTTTTTATTGATGTCAAAAGATTTTTTTCCTGTTTTTTGGCCTCTCGTTCTGCTTTTCTTTCTGCTTGTACTTTTGCCTGATCATCTTTTCGTTTTAAAATTTCCAGTCTTTTTTTTTCTTTTCGTCGAAATTCTTCTCTTTTGGCTTCTTCTTTTTTCAGAGTATCTTCTTTGAAAGCTTCCGATGACACGACAAATGATCTACGTGCAGAATTTTTCGTGCCTTTTCGTTTCGGCGTTGGTGGAATTTGTAAATAATCGGAAAGACTCGTGGACGGTTGCTTTTATTGAGAAAGATCGAGTAATTCTTCATTACTTCCTGGCTCAACACTAACATTAGCACTTGCATCGATAGAAGCGACAGAATCAGTGTTAATGTTATCGTTAATTGAGAAAGATCGAGTAATTCTTCATTACTTCCTGGCTCAACACTAACATTAGCACTTGCATCGATAGAAGCGACAGAATCAGTGTTAATGTTATCGTTATCTGTCTCAATCAGCAACACTGATGACTGGTTTAAGTCATTACTCAGTGTAGGAATGCAAGGCGGCAAGGAAGACACCTCGGTGAGTTCAAGATTTCGATTCTCCATCGCTATTGAATCATTACAACGAGTGTCGATAAAGTCATTACTCAGTGTAGGAATGCAAGGCGGCAAGGAAGACACCTCGGTGAGTTCAAGATTTCGATTCTCCATCGCTATTGAATCATTACAACGAGTGTCGATGAGAATTTCTGTCGCTATTAGTGTCGATTCTCCTTCAATGACTTGAGTAGTGTTAGAAGCAAGTAGTACCGGTGCAATTGTGTCAAGAGAAAGTGTCGATGAGAATTTCTGTCGCTATTAGTGTCGATTCTCCTTCAATGACTTGAGTAGTGTTAGAAGCAAGTAGTACCGGTGCAATTGTGTCAAGAGATTGAATCCTCGAAACAAGCATATCATTTTCTTGTTGCTCATCGTCTGAAAATTTCAAAAACTCGAGATACAGATTTTCTTGTCGCTCATCGTCTGGAAATTTCAAAAACTCGAGATACAGCGTGTGTAAGGCGAAAAATTCTGGACTTTTAGATGAAGGAATGTCAAACTGGCGATCATACACATTCAATTCACCAAGTAATTCAGGGCCAATAATTTTTTTGAATGTATCAAATGATACATTACTATCTGACATCATTGTGTTTCCGGTGATGTTATCGTTATCTGTCTCAATCAGCAACACTGATGACTGGTTGAAGTCATTACTCAGTGTAGGAATGCAAGGCGGCAAGGAAGACACCTCGGTGAGTTCAAGATTTCGATTATCCATCGCTATTGAATCATTACAACGAGTCTCGATGAGAATTTCTGTCGCTATTAGTGTCGATTCTCCTTCAATGACTTGAGTAGATTGAATCATTACAACGAGTCTCGATGAGAATTTCTGTCGCTATTAGTGTCGATTCTCCTTCAATGACTTGAGTAGTGTTAGAAGCAAGTAGTACCGGTGCCATTGTGTCAAGAGATTGAATCCTCGAAGCAAGCATATCATTTTCTTGTCGCTATCCTTCAATGACTTGAGTAGTGTTAGAAGCAAGTAGTACCGGTGCCATTGTGTCAAGAGATTGAATCCTCGAAGCAAGCATATCATTTTCTTGTCGCTTATCGTCTGGAAATTTCAAAAACTCGAGATACAGCGTGTGTAAGGCGAAAAATTCTGGACTTTTAGATGAAGGAATGTCAAACTGGTGATCATACGCATTCAATTCACCAAGTAATTCAGGGCCAATAATTTTTTTGAATGTATCAAATGATACATTACTATCTGACATCATTGTGTTTAAAACTGGTGATCATACGCATTCAATTCACCAAGTAATTCAGGGCCAATAATTTTTTTGAATGTATCAAATGATACATTACTATCTGACATCATTGTGTTTTCGGTGTCTGCCGTGGAGTCAGGACGAGTAGTTGGATTGTCGTGTGAATGTCCTAGACACTTAAAAAAAACGATGGCATATATCTGACATCATTGTGTTTTCGGTGTCTGCCGTGGAGTCAGGACGAGTAGTTGGATTGTCGTGTGAATGTCCTAGACACTTAAAAAAAACGATGGCATCCGCATTAAAAGGATACAAACCACTCACACGAAATCCATTGATTACGACCGACTTATTTTGAGAAAATTCGTCCACCGCGTGGTGTAGTATCGGAGCCATCTTCTCGAGCGTCAACATCGCCGATGGATTTTCTTGTCGCCATTTCAGAACGATTTTTTTCCATAGATTCTTCATGGGTTTAAATGCAGACACATCTGCAGGTTGAAGTATCCTCGTTGCATTAGGATACAGACAAATGAGGATGATCTGTAGCTTTGTACACTGCTCATGGATTTGTAGAGTAACGTGGCTACTATGCCCATCGACAAATAAAATCACCGGGAGAGTGATTCGGTGTTCAAGAAGGTATGGGTAAAAAACTTTGCTTATATATCCAGAAAATGCATCATCGTTCATCCATCCACCCGGAGTGGCAGCCAAACCCCAACTTTTAGGCACAGATAAGCCAATTGCAGTCGGCAATCTTTTATACGGGTACACTATCATTGGAGACGTTGTGTCACCGAGGAGTGGCAGCCAAACCCCAACTTTTAGGCACAGATAAGCCAATTGCAGTCGGCAATCTTTTATACGGGTACACTATCATTGGAGACGTTGTGTCACCGTTGGCGCTAAAAGTAAATAAAACTGTCAAGTTTAATTTTGCATTGCCTTTTACGGCAATCTTTTATACGGGTACACTATCATTGGAGACGTTGTGTCACCGTTGGCGCTAAAAGTAAATAAAACTGTCAAGTTTAATTTTGCATTGCCTTTTCCAGTCTCATACACATTCCGACATCCCCGTGAAGCAAGTACGTTTTTCATTTTTGGACAGACGTTAAAGTACGTCTCATCACTGTTGAATGCCTTTTCCAGTCTCATACACATTCCGACATCCCCGTGAAGCAAGTACGTTTTTCATTTTTGGACAGACGTTAAAGTACGTCTCATCACTGTTGAGTACTCGAGTAGGGTCTTCCATGATTTTCAAATAATTTTCCTCAGTCAGATAATTGTGAATTTGCTGAAACCAATTACGTATATCCTTTTCACTTACATTGGCACTGGCA